>BHEV01030423.1:0-57741 GCA_004319985.1 Emydocephalus ijimae
CCAGGCATACCAACAACTGCCTGTTGACAAAAAAACGGCAGAGGCCCAAACAATCGTTACGCACAGAGGTGCGTTTAAATGCAACCAACTCCAGTTCGGAGTGAGCGTAGCCCCGGGAATCTTTCAAAGCTTAATGGAGAGGCTATTACAAGGGATAAAAGATGTTGTCCCATATTTTGATGATGTGTTAATCGCAGCCCCAACCCAGAAAATACTAAAGGAACNAGAAAATACTAAAGGATCGCCAGAGGTTGGTTCTCCAGAGATTTAAAGACTCCGGTCTCAAAGTTAAAAAGAACAAGTGTTATTTATGTACGGATCGCGTAGAATTTTTGGGATATTTAATTGATAGTCAAGGCATTCACCCCACCGATAACAAACTCAGGGCAATCAAGAACGCCCCAAAACCCCGGAACAAGGCCGACCTCCAGGCTTTTCTGGGCCTTATCAATTTTTATAACGTTTTCCCGCCTCTCAAAGCAACCCTAGCTGAGCCCCTACATCGTTTATTGGACAAAAAAGCAACCTGGGTATGGGGACACAGAGAAGAACAGGCGTTTCGACATGTAAAAGATTTATTGACTTCTGAAGCTGTCCTGATGCAGTATAACGAGACTTTGCCTTTAACGATCACGTGTGATGCATCCCCATTCGGGGTGGGCGCCATTTTAAGCCACGTTTTGCCAAATGGTAATGAAGCCCCTGTTGCTTATTTCTCAAAAACGTTATCAAAAACAGAATGCAACTACAGTCAAATTGACAAGGAGGCCCTTGCTATAGTATCCGCGGTTAAGAGATTTCATGAATATGTGTATGGCCAAGCATTTACCATAGTGACTGACCAACACCGTATATATTAGGAGAAAGGCCAACACCGTATATATTATCTCCCAGAATGACTCACTGGTCAGAATTTTTGGCGGCATACAATTACAAATTACAACATCGCCCAGGGAAGGCCATTCCCCACGCCAACGCGTTGAGCCGTGCACCTCTTCCAGAGACTATTGATGACCCCGCTCCAATGGTCACAATGCTGCAGATCGAGACATTTCAAACGCTGCCATTAACGGCCTGAGATATCGCAATGGAAGCGAAATGCGATCCCATTTTAGCACGAGTCCTCAGTTGGGTCGAGTGGGGATGGCCGTTAGACCAAATACCTGGTGACTATGCCCCATTCAAAAATCAGCAAATGGAACTATTTTCTCAAAAGGGCTGCATTATCTGGGGTGATAGAGTTGTCGCCCCAGAGCGGTTGCGACCAGCGATACTAAGGACCTTGCACGATGGCTACCCCGGCATCGTGCATATGAAAGCCCTCGCACGAAGCTACACGTGGTGGCCGGGTATTGACAAGCAGATAGAGACATGGGTAAAAGCCTGTCGCAAATGCCAGGAAGTAAGCAACGCCCTGCCGAAAGCAACCCCAACCAAATGGGAAACGCCGAGGGGACCATGGTCCCGCATTCATCTGGACTTTGCGGGTCCTACCAAGGGACACACATTCTTACTGATGGTGGATGCCTACTCGAACTGGCTTGAAATCCATGAAATGAGGAATACAGTGACCGAAGCAGTCATCAGGAAACTGGACAGACTC
Organism: Emydocephalus ijimae; assembly: GCA_004319985.1. NCBI lineage: Eukaryota > Metazoa > Chordata > Lepidosauria > Squamata > Elapidae > Emydocephalus > Emydocephalus ijimae. The sequence continues at coordinate 1,604 of BHEV01030423.1, forward strand.
TTTGCGACACACGGATTACCAAATGTTCTGGTATCTGACAAGAGGCCTCAATTTACTGCGCTGTCCTTCGAACAGTACCTGGTGGACCGCGGTATCCGACATGCGCTGACTTCGCCAGCGCATCCTGCGGCCAACGGAAGGGCCTAGCGCATGGTACAATTCATCAAGAAAACCTTGCATAAGATGGACTATGGTGATATAGAAGACAAGATTAACCGGATACTCCTTTTACAGCATATCACTCCGCACAGCATCACCAATAAAACTCCCACCAAGTTATTAATGGGACGGAAGCTCCGCTCCCACCTCGACCGTCTACATCCAGCATATGAACCTGAAAAGCCACACGGTTCTAGCGGGAAATTTCGCAAATTCCAGGTAGGCGATTTGGTTTTCGCTTGGAACCTTTTGGGCGATCCGTTGTGGGTCGAGGCAACTATAGTACAAGTAACTGGCCCTAGATCGTACCGTGTAAAATGTCCCGACAATAGAATTTGGAAACGCCATATTGATCAGCTGCGTTTAAGGCTACAGTCGGGGATCTCCGAGCCCCCTGATTTCCAAACCGAGGGGGGAGGAGATAGCGAGGAAGCTGAATTCGAAGCAGCAGAAAGTTTAAGCAGTAGTAATGACCACGCAGAGGCAGCACGTGATGGACCCGGAGTGGGGGTGGCCTCGCCTCAAAGAGATGCCGAAAGCAGTAGCGACGACGAAAATTCGAATGCGGAACGGGAGGCACCTTTTTCACCAGATAACGTCCTACCCCAACAAGACTGTAGCCAAATACCGGGAGGACAACGGAAATCTAATAGACAATCAAAACAACCTCCCTACCTCAAAGACTATGTGACCGCACCCCTTAAATGGAACCCGGGGGGAAGGGGTGTTGTGAATCAATAAATACTTAATAAAGATCATTAAGAGCTTGAAGCAAAGTGCAGGGTTCTGGCCCTGCACTTCTGATTGGCTGATAATAGCGACATCAGATTGGTCCGTTCAGGAGAATCTGATTGGCTATTAACGAGCCTCTCCCATTGGTTAATGGAGCTAGCGCTCCCTGTGTTTTCATTGGTTAAATAAGTTAAGAGTTGCCTATATAAAGGGGCCCATCGTGGCCATTGAGCTGAGCTGTTTTCACATGTAAATAAAGAGTTGAATTTCACTGTTTCACTGGCTCGTCTCCATCCTTGCACCCATGCTCAGAACATAACAGTTATCATCTTTAAAGGTCTTCTTGTATAGATTAGCTCTGCCACACTGGGAAGAGAGCCTCAATAATCACAAGGATTGTGATAGTTTTGAACATTCGGTTCTAACAAACAAAATGTTCAGTGGAGAGTAAGCTTATGTCCTTGGGCAAGAACAATGAGCTGCACAGGTACAAAATAAGTAGCACATGGCTTAGTAGCATTATTTGTGAGAAGGATCTGAGAGTCTTTCTTTCTTTTTTTAAAATAAACTTTATTAAGTTTTTATTACATTAAAAACATAAAAAATATATCACTAAATAACAGCTATTTGGGGTGCTTATCATACAACAACCATTTGTGCAATATTTAGAGGTATTAATTTGTGCATAATTATATTCTTATTCTATCTATATTCTATATTTAATAATTACCTATCCTTAATCTGTCTCCGATCTATCCAACTATACCATTGTTCCCATACCTTATAAAATATTGAAGCTTCCTTATCTTTTAAACTCAGCATTAATTTATCCATTTCAGCACAATTCATAACTTTTTGTATAACCAGTTCCTTTACAGGTGTATATGGCTATTTCCAACGTTGGACAAAGGCAATCCTGGCAGCAGTCAATATATGTAATAATAAGTATTTTGTGCTCTTTCCGTATTTTTTTTTAAGATGGCTCTGAGAGTCTTTCTATGGGGTTGTTGTCGAGAAAGTAGGAGGAGGGAGCACTGCGTTGAGTTCCTGAATAAAAAGGCAGGATATAAATCGAATCAAGAGCAAAATAAAATAAGCAAATATTGATTGATGGCCTGAAATCAAATTAGATAAAGTATAAAGCAGAATCCCTCTGGACTACCTCTTGAATGACTCTCTAAAAGGGTTCCAATTATTTTGAATGATAAATCATCTTGGAATCAGATGGGAGTGTTGATGACTGGGTAATCAAACCTATTTCACAGTTTTCCCCCCCTCTTAACAACTTTTCTGTCCAATCATTTACCATATTAGTCTATAAATATAGCTCACATTCTTATTTATTTACATCAATGGTTGATTGGTCGCAATATTTTTAAAAATTATTGCCATTTCTAAAAAAGAAAAAAAAAATCCCAGCAACAGTATACATAAGAAGGCAGCTGAGGTTAATGACGACAGCAAAGCAATCATGAGAATGATGCAGAATCAAATTCAGTGTGTCCATGCCAATGTGAACAGAGGGTATCATCCATCAATTCAGCCCTTCTAAAAACACGGAGCCTCCCCAGTCATCTCAGCAAATGCAGACAGAAGAATACTTCCAGACTTTCCTTTCAGAAAAAAAAACTGTTTAAAGTATCCATTAAGTAAAGTAAATTTGAAGCCATGTCACAGCAGGCCAGTTCCAAGACTCTCTCTACTTGGTTTCCAAAACATTCTCCTATGCCAATTTCCCCCAACTTATTGTCTTCCAGATATATTTGGCTACAATGCTCCTAATAGCCCAGGCAGTCTGTCTTCTGGCTAAGAAGAATGAGAATGGTAGTGTCACTATCTAAAGAACAACAGGTTGTGTCAATGCCAGGTCCAAACCCAAAGGTGAGATGGTGAGATCCATTCTAATCCAGTCCTTAGGACTGCCCAGTGTCTTCATCTGGGCCTCTTTCTGGGAAAGCTCTATGTTGCCAAAAATCTTCTCCTCTGCTCCTGCAGGTGTACTTTCCATCACAGCAAGACCGATGATTCATCAATTCTCCTCTAGTATCCTGTCGTATAGATGGTTTTGCTATAATGCAATCCTGAGAACGCTTTGTTGGAAATCAACATTTTTTGTTAAAAAATACAAAGGACTCTGGTAGCATCTTTTCCAACTAATAAAAGATATTAAAAGGCATAAGCTGCATCTCATATCATCAGAATGTATATGTCTTGTCGCTAAAGCTGTTCATGCCTTATCAGCCTTTCCCTTGCATGCAGTGGCATCTCCAGGACATGAATGATGCCTGCAGAGGGGCTCATGTACAATGGTGGGATTCAAATAATTTAACAACCAGTTCTCTGCCCTAATGATTTCTTCCAACAACCAGTTCACCAAATTGCTCAGAAAGTTAACAACCAGTTCTCCCGAAGTGGCGCAAACTGGCTGAATCCCACCACTGTCCCCGTATCAATAATTGAACTTAATGCAGCCTGTACCAACCCCATAGGAAAGAGTTTTCTGATGGTGTTCCACATGAGCTCCTCTGGTTCTTGGGTGGATTGGGAATTATAGGTCTATGAAAAGTCTCAGGCATCAGGTCATGATTGTCCCAAAGATGCTTTTCAGAAGGCAACTGGACTTCCTTGTTGTTTCCTTGAAGACATTTCACTTCTCATCCAAGAAGCTTTTTCAGTTCTGCCTGAATGGTGAAGGAGAATGGAAGGATTAATATTCCTTGCAGTTATTTGGTCGTTAGCACTCTGAGAGTTGTAGTGTCCACTTGGGGGGTTTATCTGTACCCTCAAGGTCACCTGAATCAGAGTGCAAATGGGTGTGGAACCTTCTTGGAACTGCTGAAAGAACTGTGTTGTAGGCAGGAGATAAGCGGCATCATATCCCTCCTCCTCTGTTGAAAGAGGGCTGTTCAATCTTGATGTAGATGGCTTCTTTGACTTTTTTCTCCAAACCAGTGGTCTTCTCTGTCCAGAATGTGGACTTTGCTGTCATCAAAAGAGTGGCCTTTGTCTTTCAAATGCAGATGGACTGCTGAATCATACCCCAATAGGTTTGTTCTTCCATGTTGTGCCATATATTTGTGAAATAGTTGTTTTGTTTCTCGAGTGTATAGATATACACATTTCACTATTGAACTGCATGTACCACATTGCTCACTTTGTGTCTGGGTATTTTATCCTTGGGATGGACAAACGTATTCTTGGGTTTAAAGTGTGAAAATCCAGTGTATTCTTGGGTTTAAAGTGTGAAAATCCTCCTGAGTTTTTCAGATATTCCTGTAATATATGGAATAACAGTGTTGCTTTGTTTTTTGTTTTTTTTGTATATTATGGAGGAGCTCCTGCTGGTCTTTTTCTGGAGTTGATGAAGGTCCAATTGGGATAGTCATGAATTCTGAGGACTTCCTTGATGTGTTTTAATTCTTGACCTCAAAGACTCTCAGAGAGCTAACAATTGACCTTCAGGGGGCTAATGACCAGATGACTGCAAGGAATATAAATCCTTCCATTCCCCACCATTCAGTCAGAACTGAAGGAGCTTCTTGAAAGAGAACTGAAACACCTTCAAGTGAAGAAACAAATAAAGCCCAGTTGCCTTTTGAACAGGACCTTTGGGATGATTGGGAATTATAGATTAGGAGTTGAATTTAAACTAATTCCTTATGCCCACTGGTTTCCAAATTTTTTCCTTGGTAGATATGGCACTGCCTCAGGTTACAATTCATAAGATGATGTGATAATTAGGAAACAGAATGTTGAGAATATTGTGGAAGTTTCCTCTACAAATTTAATACAGACTTTATTGAAATAAACAGAAGAGATCAAAATGCCTGGAGCCTTGGAACATGTTCTAATAATGCACATGACATTGCCTTGGGAGTTTAGATGTATCATGTACATGTCTTCTCTGGAAGTTCTAACTCCACAGCTATACTGGATGGGGATTTGTAAAAATGTACCATTCTATCTCTTTTCTTAACATTGAGTAAGCTGCTCAGGGGCAACTTAAAAGATTTTGTTTTAAATAGTCTGTGAGGATTTTTCCCCCTCCCCCAATTTTAAAAAGGAAAGCATCGCCCTGGCAACCAGCCATATCTAACTCTTTACTTCTTTATTGGAGTCCCTAAGGTGAAGACTGGTAACTCATTTTATGTTATGTGCTCCCCCCATCGCACAACCCCCGCTCTTCTCTTTTGACTGTGAAAATCCAGAGTTCTGATATGTTTCTAGTTGTGAAGAATTAAATATTCACTGTCAACTTGGTTTTTTTTTCAAATTATTTTCTTGATTTGGAAGAATTTTTTTTAGTGAAAGAGACTAGAACAAACCCCCTCAGGAATAGGTAGACCTTCTCAGTCGTTTTTTTTTTTAAATCTGCTGTCCTTTTAAGGCAGAACTCCAAATAATATGAAGAATGAATTGCTCCCAAACACTAAACAAGATCAAATCTGCAGGATGACATCATTGTGTCACAAATTCTATCTGCCTGTTCTTTGGCTTCATTTTTGTGGGGAATATGGGATGTTTTGAGGAGAAAATTCTAAGGCAAGGATGGAGACATGTTGTTTTTCTATGCATAACCTCTGAGGGAGTCTAGAAGAGACATTTGGTAGGTCTTGCTTTGCCATCACTCTTTTTTTTTTCCTATTACCAAGGAGCCCGTCCTGGAGCTCTGTGAGGGGAAAAGCAAAATGTGATGCACAGATGTAGGAATAAAAATAGCATTCTCAGCACTAATAATCAGTGAGCAGCTCTGCCCAAATACGTGGGATTCTAACATTTTTAAATTATACATTAACTTTTATAGCTTGTGGCATTGTTAGCATCCACATAGTTAGCTCCCAATACTTCATGGGAATGGGTTAATTTTTGTGATCTGTGACATAGGTGACCTCATCTTTTTAATTGGTACAGTACAGCCACCCTGTCATTAATGCCTATAACATTAAATGTTGCACTGGATGAAGACAACAGAGAAAGAAACAGGAGAGAATGGGGAAAAAAGCCAACAGGCAGTTGGGGAGAAGGTACAAGGAAAAGATAAGCAGGGTGTTATGTAGGCTTGTTTATAATTGAAGACAGTTAGGCCAAAGGCTCTGTATAAAATATGGGTTCAGGGTATTGAATAAGGTCAGAGCAATGGTGGAATTCAATTTTTTTTTACTACTGGTCCTGTGGGTGTGGCTTGGTGGGCGTGGCAGGGGAAGGATACTGTAAAACCTCCAGTCAGAGGTGGGATTTGCTGGTTCTCTGAACTGCTCAAAATTTCCGCTACCGGTTCTCCAGAACTGGTCAGAACCTACTGAAGACCACCTCAGGTTGTATGCACTGGAAGGCATGACACTGATACTTTCACAAAATGGCAACGCTGAAAAAAACTTGACCTGGATAATGTGTGTAGATACCCAATATTCCTTTATGAGGGAGACAATTCAGGATCTCTGGGATCCTTTTTAGTAACCCCAGTTTAGCTGTATCCTTTTGTGCAGGCAGGCAGGTATTTTTTTAGGAAAAGCACTGGGAGATAACTAGTTTTATTTCTAGGGTGCGTATGTGTATGATTAATCTTACTTACATTTACATTTGGGCAATTTATCATCGATTCCATCTTTTGGTCCAAAGAGAGCTCAAGCCCCCCCCCCCCAAAATTAAGAACAAAATTGAAAAGTTAGCACATGAAATTTAAGTTACAATTAATTAACAGTTAAAAAAGCCTGAGGAAAGAGAAGCATTTGTAGAAGTTTTCCAAAAGCTGAAAGAATAGATCAAACACAGCTATCAGGGAAGAACATTCCATGGCTTGAATGCAATGGCGAAGAAATTCAGGATGTTCAATAGATGCTGCTAATAGGAGCAGGGGCTTTTTCAGAAGACCCCTTCTGAAGAGCTTAATGACCTTACCTGACCAACTGCAACAGAAGAAATGGTCTCTCAAATAATCAGTTTCTAAGCAGCTCGGACATAAAGATTTTTAGCTTATCCTTCGTTGACTTTATCCAAATGCTCCCTCGCAATTTGTTCCTGCTTTGCTGCTTATATTTGTATATTGTATCTTCTTTCACAGCAATTCATAGTTCCGACAATACGAGCACATGTATAACTCTCATTCTCTTTTTTTCCTCTATGGATTTCCATAGAGACAAGATATTTTAATTATTATGTTCCATCCTATTTATGGCATGTCTTTTAGATTGCTGTCAAGGTCTCTCTCTGAAGTGGAAGCAGTTAATTTATTTTCCAGGTTCTAAAGGGCTCTGTCAGAATATAGGTCCAATGACATGCATGACTGTTCTCTACAATGGGAAGAATTCTTCTTTGACTTCTTGATCTTATGAATCTCTATTGTAAATGTATAGTCAAATAACATTTTTCCCAAATACCTGTCAATTTGTATCTATCAATAGTAAAGTGCAATTATTTTTTATCTGTAGCCCACACACTATCCAGAGGTTCTTGTGGCAGGTTCCAATCCATGAAAGCAAAATAAAATGAAAACAAGGGAAGTAAGCAAAAATAAAATTTAAAGACACAGTTTATTGCCCATGCCTCAACGTTGGCAAGTTCTTTTTTGCTGCCTCATTTGGATTTGGTTATCCTAGATTTGTTGCAGTCCATTACATCACCACAAAGAATTTAAATAGACGGGTGTTTGGAAGGGGGAAAAATACCAAGGCAAATCAGGGCCCACCATGTTGTGTTTTTTTTTTTCATTTTAGAGATACATAAACATTTAAGAGAGAAATAATAGTAGATTCTAGAAAGAGAAAATCTAAACAAAGATAGGGAGGCAGAGGATGGCTCCAAGACATTTTGCTCTTTCAGCTGAGGAGTGAGGTGATGACTGCTGCATTCTTTCTACAGAAACCAACAGAATAGCAGGTACATATCTGTTTGGTTCAGGGGTGGGATGCAAATTTCTTCACTACCAGTTCTGTGGGCATGGCTAGGTGGGTGTGGCCAGGTGGTCATGTGACTGGGTAGGTGTGTTTCTTTTTTGCCTACTGGGCCTCTGGGAAGCCTACTGGGAGCAAAAACAGGGCATGGGTGGGTGCGCAACACCCTCCTGCACCCCATTTTTTGCCTCCAGGGCTTCAGGGAAGCCTCCTGGGTGAAGCAGTACAACTGCAAGAGGGGGGATCAGCTGTGCCACATGATTTAGATTGGCTAGAAAGCAAGAAATCACACGATTTCCTGCTTTCTAGCTAATCTAAATCGAGAGGCACAGCTGATCTTTGGAAAACAGCTGATCGGAGAGAACAAAAAAAGGAAATACCTTGATCTTCCAAGCAAACTGGTTTGCTCCCAGCTGATTTTTCGAGCAACCCGTTCACCAGAACTGGTAGAATCCCACCCCTGGTTTGGTTGTGCTGAGAATTTCATTGCATGTGAAGATAGCAAGTTTTTCCAAGAAATGTGGAGTAGGCTGAGGAACATACAGCTCAGTATCCTAGTACCTGGCTAGCTCCCTATCTGCTCTCATTTGCTACCTGAGGTCACCTGCTTCCTGCCATTAAAGAGCAGGGCCAGCTCTGGCAAGGCAAAGATGGAGGCTTTACATTCAGCACTGGACAGCTATGAGAAATGATGCTCAGTCGGTACTTTTGGACGCTTCCTGAACAGGATGCTTATCCATCTCCTCCTTCCTTGGACTTCCACAGAAGGTCTTCCATGCAGCTCCTGTACAGTGTCCATCAGAATTCCTTCTGTCTTAATACTGTTTTTCTGTATCACCCATCACCTCCATGGTATTAATAACTCTGCTTGCTGCAACTTGCAGCAACGTAGTGCTGAGAGGAAAGGAGGAACAGCCAGTCTTGCACTCTGTAAATAACTGGGTGATGATTCCCTGCTGTGAAAATCACACTCTTGGTAAAAACTGGGAAGCGACTGTAGCCTGGATGTGAAAGGCAGGAAAATAGGAGGCAGCCTGCAGCTGGTTGGTATCTGTGCAAGTAAGCAGAAGAAAATATAGGAGTGTCAGGTAAGCAGTAAGGGAGGAATCACAGGATGCTTTGGAACACCTTGATATTTTGGTTCATATCCGCAAAGCTTTTACGTACATTTTAGCATGTATAGTAGCCAAATGGAAAAGCCAGAATGGACATACCTGTTGCCAAACTATAATATGAACAAAGAAGAGAAGTCAGGCTAGGGTGGACAGTTGGCTTTGCAGTTGTGAGTGAAGTGGTTTTGAATGGAAAAGCAAACAAGATGCACAAGTGGTGGATTGCAACACAAGTGACTTCAGACTATAGCAATCTTGGACTTGGAAGCTAAATATACTTAGATATTTATTATACTTAGATAGGAGACCTCCATGTAATACCAAGGCAGGAGGCTAAACTGGAAAGGGGAATAAATATTCTGGAAGAAACCAATGGCAAATCATTTAAAAATTGCTGACAAGAAAATGAAATAGACATGTTTATGAAATTACCGGTGAGGTGAAAAGTCGTACAGAGATTCAGGAGGGAGGAAGTCTTTTCCATAGAGCGAAGAGGCAATTCAGTGTGGAATCCTTGGCATGCAGGAAAAAAGATAGGGCAGCCCCCCACCCTCATCTTTCACAGGGTATATCAAATAGTTATGCAGATTTATGCTTTATTCTGGCAAGATTCCTGCCTATAGGCCAATAAATATAGGCAACTGTCATAAATATGAAGCAGTTGCCAAGCATCCAGATTTTGATCACATAATAATGGGAAAGCTGCAATGGTCATAAATGTGAAAAAAGGTCATAACTTGCTTTTTCAGTGCCATTGTAATTTTGAACAGGCACTAAATGAACTGTTGTAAGTCAAGGACTACCGTACTATGAAGTAACTTCTCATGTCGGTCTTGGATTCTTGCCCCTGATACTAGTCGGATTTTTTTGAATTGAAAGATACTTCTTTTTCCTCCCTAAACAGGCATTCTCATACTTTTAAATAAAAGGTAAATCATTTTCATGCCAATTATTTAGGCATTATTTCAACCTGGTATTGGGAGATACTCATGACAAGCTCATACGTTCACACATTGCATGCGGACCATTGGTTGAACAGAGGGAGTGAGGTCCTGAATTCTAGTCACCAGTAGAGACTGAAATGTTTTTAAATATTAGTAGCTAGGGTTGGTAGTTAGGCTATTGGTTTGAGCTATGAGCTTGGCAATTTGGTCATAAATGTTTTGTCACCATTTGAGGAGACATTGATGTCTCCTCGAATGGTAATGAAACGTTTGCAACCAAATTGCCAATCTCAGAGCTCAAACTAACAGCCTAACCAGTCGAGACTATAGGATGGGAATACTGTTGACAAACTTTACTTGGAAACCATTGTTTTTTTGAAGAAAAATCCTATTTTCAGTTTTTTTTAAACCAAGAACAGTAGCACCTTAACGCAGCTCTGCTTTCCTTCCATAGTGATAAAACAGCTAACGGTTCCTCAGAATATTGACCTCAAGTAAAGCCATACCACTGCAATTACCAAATGATAAACATGGAAAGGTAAGGGATTAAAGGCTGGAATTGGAAGAAAAGCACAGCAGAATTTTGAAGGTATCCAGTGACAAAAATCCTGCACTGACAAAAGTCCTTTAATGGGACTCAGAGCTACTGTTATTGACAAAGATGCTCTATTAAGGATGCTTTGAGGCAGACAGGCAGAATGAAAAAAAAGTGATGGAAAAGAACAGAAAGCAGAATGTAAGCAGATATTAATGATTCAAAATCAAGGGAGAAGTGATTCTTGTACTATTGGTATAGAAAGACTCCAGGCTTCATTATTTTAACCATGGCAGTTAGGCAGGACTCAGAGTTCCCACTCTTCTTTGACTATCTAGAAGAATTATAGGAAGAAGGTTTCTTTAGGAGTCCAGGAAAGTTTGTTGGCATAATATTATGCCTACTGTATTTGTAAGAAACAGGCTCTGGCAACTTAAATAGGGGACTGACCAGTTCAGGTGCCTTTCTTTCTTCCTCCTTATTTCATGGATGCTGCCCGTGACTTTGTGTAGTTTCATTTGTGAAGCAGACTTCCTGTTCTGACCCACCTCCCCAAACACGACAAACCCTCTGTAGTTGAAGCAATGATTCCTGTTAAGTATTGAGCATGGGTGAGAAGGAATGGAGACAAGCCTCTGAACAGTGAACTTCAGCTCTTTATTTACATCGTGACTTCTCACTTTAACAGCAGTAAACCCCGCCTTATATAGGCAACCCTTGTAACGTTTTAACCAATAACAAGCTAGGAACGCTAGCTTTTATAACCAATAAGAACTCTCTGTTAAGGGCCAATCGGATTCCCCGGAACGGGCCAATCCAGTCCGGCTGCTTAACAGCCAATCAGAAGTGCAGGGCCAGAACCCTGCACTTACTCCTAAGCTCACACTTTATTAATCATATTGCATACACAACAATTCCTTTATTAGGAACGCCAGCAGTCCCGGCAAAACGTTTATATTTTACAGCAGGCTAACAAGTCTGTCTGGCAGGGAGATGAATAGTCATCTGCCACATCTATTCATCTCCTCCCCACTGCCTTTTATACCCAGAGCTAAGGTGGGGCTTCTCTAGCAGCGATGGCTCTTCCTTCCCTAGGATCGGCCCACGGATTTCCACTGCTCTCCTCTCCTCACTGGACTCAGCTGTTTCACCTCTTCCTCATCAGCCACCTCCAGACCTGGGGGCTGTTGACTCTCTGAAGGTTGACGGACATCCCAGGTTCCGCCTCTGTCTCTCTCTCTCTCTCCCTGACAGCTCCATTCCCTCTTCCCCCTCAGAGCTCTAGGATGCCTTGATGCTGACTCTAACTCCCATACCTCCTCCTCATTTGATTTGGCTGCTGGAGGGGTCGGCATCTGACAAGCCGCTACGCTTCCCCAACCTTATATCATAAGATGATGGAGTACATTTCCCATCGTACTGACCAGGGCCTTGTGCCAGTACTTCATAAGAGAGTGCCATGTTGCTATTGGGAATCATTTTCCTAAAAAATGTTTCTAACTGTAGCACTGCATTACATTTCCTAGCTAGCATCCTGCTGAAATCCATCCAACAATTCAGGAGACTTTACTTCAATAATAGCCCTATCATCCACCCATGTTTATCTCCTTGGAACTTTCTATTATGACTTTCTTTTCTTTAAAATAGCTGCTAATCATATAAATTAGCTCTGGGCAGAGGGAGATCCCTGATGGACTTTACAAGAAAAATTCATGCATTGCTTCATTAACAAGTATTTTCTAAGATCCATTAATTATCTAGCTAGTAATCCATTTAATAATGGATTAGTATAGGACTAATTGCATAATTGGAATATCATGAAAAAAAGTCCTTATACAGCAATCAAAGTATACCATGTCAGCAAAAAACACAGGGACAACAATCACATTGGTTAATCTAAGTGTGGCTATACCACTTCAAAATACAGATAGGGGATTATTTTGTTAGTAGATTTCTTAAAGTGATGTTGTTTCCAGGCTTTTGTGGGATTAGGCCTTGGAATGATCTACAAATAATCAAATCATCATGAAATAACACTAAAGAGTCTTTGATGCCGTTAGTGACTGTCTGGATTTTTGACACAAACATCTGATATCCCTTCTTTTACAAAGAACAAAATGGTGCTGCTTTCACAAAACATTGGAAGCATCTGAGGGCCAAATATGGCTCATGTCTCAACATGCATATTTTCCCAATGAAACAAAGAGATCATTTTATTATTTATTCAGAATGTTCTGATTAAAAATAGCAGTATTCTAGTGTTTGAGGGGCTGCCACCAGGGGTGGGATATGACAGGATTAACTACTGGTTCGGGATTTACGAGCTTCCCTGCAGGCTGTGAGCTGAGCACCTGCACCTGTAAATCGTCATCTGCATGCTGTGTGCAGAGAAGCAGCCTTTGAAACAGCCCTCTTTTCTTGCTTTTCTAAGTGTAGCTGTGCCTCATTTGGCAGCTGAAGTTGAAAAATCAGGAAATAAAGATCAGGTAAGAGGCCAGGTGGGTGGCTGGGCAAAAACATCAGCAGACATAGAACCGGTTCTAGGTCTGCTGCTCTTCAGAGCTACCAGTTCTACAGAGGTGGACAGAACCGGTAGAAACCCACCCCTGGCTGCCACAAAAAAGAGGGAGTGAACCTATTTTCCAAAGCATCAGAAGGCAAGACAAGAAACATGGATGGAAATTAATCAAGGAGAGATTAGTGAGAACAGTGAGAACAATTAACCAATGGAACAGTTTGCCTTCAGAGGCTGTGGGTGCTACATCAGTGGAGGTTTTTAAGAAGAGCCTGGACAGCCACTTGTCTGGAATGGTATAAGGGCAGGGCTGTCAAACTCCCGGCCCATGGGCTGGATGCGTCATGCACTGGCCACACCCACACCTAGTTTAGCAAAAGGGAAAAAAGTCCCAATACGTCATGTGATGCCACTGTGACGATGTGAGTTTGACACCCCTGGTATAGGGTCTCCTGCTTGAGCAGAGGGTTGAGTTAGATTCTATCCAGCCCTATTCTGAATTCAATTCAATTGTGTGGCCACAGGAGTTTAACAGCCCGGTCATAGATAATCCCCAGGAGGAATTCATGTAGTTTCTTAAAAGTTCACGCATAGAGTGAGGTAATGAGGGGATGCTTTATATCATCTGGCTTTTATTCTACAAAGTTCAGGCTGATGAGCACAACAAACGAACAAGCAATTAAGGTGTCAACTAGGAATCAATAAGTCCAGGAGTATGCTATATTCCAGAAAGTTTTTTTTCAAAGATGTCTGAAGTGTCAGGCCTGGCCAAAGCCAGGCACTTGAACTGACCAGCCATAGTAGGGCTACTATATCTGAGGTGGTAACAATTCGACTGAACTGTACAAGGCAAGAAAGAGTTGCAGAAAACTCTAATTCTTTGCAGATGGTTTGTGCTCATCTGGATTTTTTGCAGCTCAATTAAGGTCATCCCAAACCATGTCTAAATCAGGGGACCCCAACCTCTGGGCCATGGGACACAAGTGTTTGCAAATGGGCTGCAGAAATGGTGGGTGAGTGCATGCGCATACCCGCTTGCACGAGAAACAGGTGACCATGTGCAGGCACCCTCCATTTGTGTCAGTGGCAGGAACGCATGCATGTCACTCATGCAAATGGAGCTGCGCATGCATGCGTTTGCTGGCCGCACATATGGAATCATCCCCTCTTCCCGTCCCACCAGTCTGCAAAGCCAGAAAGGTTGGGGAAACTTAGCGGAGATTGTTGCCAGGGATAGTTAAGCACTGGCCAGTTAAATGCTGGAAATTGAAAGCTTTTGTTTTTGTTTTTGGAAGTTCCCTTTCTTCTGTCCAGGACAGGGCATAGAAGTACTGCTTGATCAGGGCCCACAGTATTATCTGGGATGCTACACATCCTCTCCTCGACCGATTTTCTTTGTTACCTTCTGGGAGGAGGCTTCGTGGTATCTGAAGCAGAACTAGATTGTGTAATAGCTTTATATCATATAGCAGTGGTTCTCTTTTTCTTCACCACAGACCCCCTTTAAATACCTTTTGTGGCCATGGAACCCAAGACTTAACTCAAGATTTAAATAATAACATTTCTTCAAGCCTTCATGGACCTCCTGTGATGACATCATTGGGCCCACGGGGGTCCATGGACCACAGGTTGGCAACCACTGCCCTACAGTATCAACTTGGTTAATTCTCAAGATTTCCCCCGCGCTATCTATTCAAAATGGACTGTGATTAATATCTCTTGCTCCCTCTTCCCCACCCCACCCCTCTCTCTATATATATGTACACTCTGAGAAGCACAAAGCCGAAGACACAAGCCTGAAGATGACGAATGAGACTTCGTCAAAACGTCGCCAAAATACTTCCAATTTTACGTGGGAGAAAACCCGAATAACCAAAGATCCACATACAAATACCCGCAAAAACCTCAGAAAACATACACACACACACACACACACACCAACACACAGATATGGGTGTGTGTATGTATATACGTGTGTGTATACATACAGACATACACATATATATGTGTGTGTGTGTACAGCACATGTACATGTGTGTATGTATGTGTATATATACACACACCCTTTTTTTGAGAATGGGCATCATTTTTAGGGTGGGCCAGTGTGTAGACAGAAAAAAGTGATATTAAAGCTTATCTTATCCTCTGCATTAATCACAAATGCAAATCAGCAACTTCTCCGCAAAGAGTCCTTTCCTGCAAATGAGCAAACTGCTCTCTGCTATCTCTGAATTCCCATGAACCTGTGCTTCTATGGGGTGTGTGTGTAGGTGCAGCAATGACCTAGCTTCTAGCCTGGGGTCTCTGCTGTAGAAATTCCACTGTACCATTTCCTGCGATGAACCTTGGCTAGTCTTCGCAGGAGACTTCCTCAAGGGTTTCAGATTGCCAGATCTGAATGGCAGATTGCCATTGCTTGGGAGGAGTTGGGATGGGGAGAAACCTGAAGAGGCAAATAGCCCAGTTGCAAATCTTTCAGTCATTTTAGATAGCACTGGTTGTGTGAAATAAAACAAAATCAAAGTTAATCTTCATCAGAACTTCATGTCGACTGATTTTATAAGGGTTCATTTTCACTGTCATTTAAGAACATAGTATAAGATCTTGCTGGGCAAGTCTAACAGCTTATCTACCCCTACCTTTTATTTCAAGAATGGTCATGTTCTTCACTGTTTGAAATGTACTCACAGGCCTGATATCATAGATAATTCTTGGAAATCATGGTGAAGAACAAATTCTTGCTCCTGACAAGTCAGATTTCCCCCCTGTATTTCCTTAGAACAGTCTTCTGTACTGTTGAGGGTTTTCCTCCCAGATATGTTGCACTTCAAGTCTCATAAAACTTAGCCACCATGGGACATGCTGGCTGGCTGGGATTTATTGAAAACCAACACATCTGGAGGGCACTAGCTTAGAGAAGCCTATCTTACAGCATGGGATGCAACTTAATCAAATTACCCTTGCTGAATTCATGCTACAGCCTAAGAAAGCTATGTTGTGCTTAAGAAGAGAGCAAACCATAACATCTGGGGTGACGAAATGCCAGTGTTGTTTGTTAATGTCTGGAATGCCCAGTATCTGGGACAGGTAGATCTAGATGGCAAAGAGAAAGCCCTGGTCATAAAAATAATCTCCCTTGAAACTAGCGAGTCTGCTGGAAGTGGAAGGCAATATTGATATCATATTCCTACTTGCTGAAAGTAAAAAGAAAAGAAAAATGAAGACAAAACCTTACAGTCAGTTAACTAGTGACAAACATGCTGCTTCTAACCTACCCCGATTGCATCAATATTATGCAATGCTGTCAATTCAAGATTTGCTTAGTAAGCAAGAGGAATGATATCTTTTATCCCTTGCAAATGGTACTCTGGATTGCTTGCTGGCTTGGTGCCAGATGTAAGGAATTAAAAACGGGCTGTTAGATAAATCACAAGGAGCTTTATGTGCACTGGGCCATTCTATGCTTAGCATTAAATCATGCAGTACAAAGATTGTTTGAAGGTGGGAGAAATGTCTAATGTAATTTACTGGATTCCTTGCATCTATTGCCCCTGTGATTATGTAGGACAGAAGGGTAGATTACAAGAACACGAGTGAGTGGTTAGACAACTCATCGGTAGCCTCACATTGCAACCAACAAGGACATGCATTCAATTTCACAGGTATTAAGATTGTTGTCTGAGCAGGGACAAAAATAGCCAGAGAAATTATTGAAGCATGGGAAACAAGATACCTGTCAGTCAACAGGAGTGCTGATTTACCACTAGCCTACCAGGTACTTAGGAACTGAGAGCAAAGCAACACAAGGAAACAACAATCAACAACTTAATAGCTGGCCATAAACACCCCAATCAACAATTAAAAACCACATACAACCATGTACTACATAAATTCTATGCATAGAACAGCCCACTGCATACATCCTGGAGACAGATGTTGCCTGAGGGGCTGCAGCAGAAGTCCAAAAGCTTGGCACATGAAACCTCTGGTTGATCTCCCAAGCAACCAACTCAGATTGGATCCTGCAACATTATTTGGGGACAGGTATGTTTGCCTGCATTCATGTAAAATGGTTTTGATCGAACCTGAGATTTGTATGTAATGTCCTTTCAGTGAGGTAAAGGTCCTACCGCTTCATAACACTGAGTAGCAATAATAATATTTGAAACTCATTCAGCAATGATAACTGCTTCAGTTAGGATCCAA
This sequence comes from Emydocephalus ijimae, assembly GCA_004319985.1. Lineage (NCBI taxonomy): Eukaryota > Metazoa > Chordata > Lepidosauria > Squamata > Elapidae > Emydocephalus > Emydocephalus ijimae. Next base: position 18,697 of record BHEV01030423.1, read on the forward strand.
TTATAAAGGACTTTTTTTTTTTTTACAAACTGGAGCCTGAGTTCTGGAAGGTCTCTGACAGTTCCTTCTTCTCACCATTTCTGTATGAGAGTGGCAAAGAATAGCAAGCAATAACTATGAGGTTCTTTTTTCTATTCCACATGCTACTTCTTCCCAATGGTGCATTTTCACCTACGGAAGAAAAGGAAAACATCTACCTATAAAAGTGATAAGTATTAAACACCCTCTCTCCTTGCCTCAAATCACAGCCTATGGAGAATGCCTTCTTTTTGAGCCAGAAAGATCTTGCATACATTTTTCTCTTGTAGTATCCAACAGAGTCCTGATACTTCTAAAGTTGTGGGAGAAGTACTATGTTAAAACAGATTAAGCTGATGAGCAAAGTGGAAAGGTCATCAGGAGTTCCCTTTCAGTGGTATGTTCTTTCCCATGAACTGGGTGCCTAAGACTGTCATGATCTTCTCATTTGAAATTACCATGCTTGCCCACTTGAATCTGCTTATTTTGTTGGACTTAATGAAACTCACTTTATCCTGACTTCTCTCACACCTGCCCTTTGGGTTATCATCAGCGTGATTTATTCGGCTTGACAGTAGCTGTGGCAGAGATGCATAGGAAGAGAAACATTTTTCTTGGATGCTGGAAGCAGGCCAACAAGCCCTAAGCAGGTAAATGGGAAGGCAGAAGGAACGCAGACCTGCTTTTGAGAAGGACTTAGTGCCCAAAGGTTCCTAGTTTGAATTCCCACTGACAGAGCTTGCCTGGGACTTCAGAGCATGTTGGTGTTTTGTTGTTTTTGTTTTGGCAGCATGGGCGAAATGTTTGCATTTGAAATAACGTGGAGAAAGGTCATGTGAGTCTTCTCACAGTCTTTCCAGATAGGGGAATGATTTCAAACACAGAAGACGCCATATTAGTTATCGCACATTGAATTACAAGCATGGATTGATGGTGGTCATCAATAATACTTGAATACAGCTCATCTGTCTGGAATCTGCACTGTATATTGGACATTAATACAATTGAGCGAGTGCAGAAGTATTTTACGAGAAGAGTCCTACAGGCCTCTGCTCGCAACAGAATATCACTAGGCTTGAAATTTTGGGCTTGAGCAACCTTGAACTATCCTGCCTAAGGTTGGATCTAAACGTAGAACACAAAATTATCTGCTACAATGATCTACCAGTCAATGACTACTTCAATTTTAACTGCAACAATACAAGAGCACACATCAAATACAAACTCAATGTAAACCACTCCAAATTTGATTGCAGAAAGTACGACTTCAGCAACAGAATGGTCAATGCCTGGAATGCATGACCTGACTCCGTTGTTACAATTTCTAACCTCCACTCCTTTAACCTTAAACTATCCACTATTGACCTTACCCCATTCCTAAGAGGTCTGTAAGGGTCAGGCATAAGTGTACAATCATGCCTACCATCCCTGTCCTATTGTCCCCATTTATTTGTACCTAGTTCCTGTATTCTTACTCATGTTTATACTTACACCTATTATCTTGTAAGCGATTGACAAATCAAATCAAATCAAATAAGTAAATAAATCAACTGTGAGCTGAACTCCCTGCATACAAACATCACTTTGGTAGCTCCTTCATGGTTCCTGCATGTGCAGAATGACTACAGCCTTGATTATTGGTAGTTCAGTAGATACTTTGATTACAGCTCTAACTAAGTACAACCTCAACTAATGTGCAAGGCTTGCTTCTTTCCTACATATTTAAATAGCATTAATATGCTTTCTGAAAGCAATTTCTTTTATGGTAGAACTTAGCCCACACTTCCTTATTCCAATCAGATACAATGGATTATACTTGTCTATATAAGACAGATATTAAACCTGATGAGCTTTCCTAATTGCAAGTCACAAATCTGCTCAAAGCTTTCAATACTAATTTTGATGTACCAATGACATAAAAATATATATTGATACTGTATAACATATAGTACTGGGTTGGACAAAGAGTATTAAATGGAACTGTTATGCCTGGGTTCCCCAACCAGGGTTAGGGAGACAAGCAAAACAGAATGTGCAGCGTTAGTCAGATAGGCATACAGATAAATGAGTGAGATAAGCTTGTATGTTTGTTAACATACAGTAAAAATAACAGATACGCTTGTGCTATCAGAAATATAGTTTATTCCATTTAGAGTTTATAGCATAGTCAAAATAACAGTCCATTAGTCATGTATCATTTAGTCAGTCCATTCAAGGATATTCAGTTAGCAAAAGTCCGTGTAGAAATATCCAAGGTCAGTTCACTTACAATAAATCAACAGTCCTTCTCTCTCCCGTTCAAGTAAGGAAAAATACGCAGTCTTCAAAACATCCAGTAATTAGGGATCGTCAAAGCCAGAGAGAGTGCAAGCTGCTGTCTTGCCTCTTTTAAAGTGCTTTCACAACCACTCCCTTAATTACATTCCTCCAGTTAAAGTTACAGACACTTTAACTTACAAACTATGATTACATATTTATTATTTTACCTAAACCAGTTAGGGTAAACAATGTTAATCCCTAAATTGATCCTACAAGGCATAGACATAATTATTAGGAGTCTAGAAAAGTGTTGTTCAATCTGTTCTATGCAGTGTTGCTTTCCCCTTGTAGAACAAGCTTTACTTTGTACAAACTCTAACATGGATGGTCTCCCTGCCATAGAAGCTTTCTAGCAATTGAAGGTGATACGCCAGCAGTGCCCCTTTAGGGACAGATATATCTCCAATGGAACAATATATATGTAGTTTGGTCTTAAACTAAGGAATCCTTGGTACTTTCGAGATTGGTTTTTTGCTTGCTAATGTTTCATTACCCTACCAGGTAACACCATCAATGCTGGTAGTGTTATCTGATAAGGTTACATAGTTCTGGTAATGAAATGCCTGCCAGCAAACAACTAAACTCAGAAACCACCAAAGAGTCTACAGATATGTTTAATGACAATTACCCTGGTATTAGCTGATTCAGGTTGTTTTTTTTATTAACTCACAGTATGTAATTTTGGAAGAATCTTGTAATCCCTCGAATTTTGTAATCCCTATTGAAAATTTGTTTCACACACTCTTTTTCTTCATCACTAAACCAGGCACTGCTATCGATATTCAATAGATATATTCAAAAGTCACGATTTCTCTGACATTTATGCAATTGTAAAATAAATATTCAACTTTGCTTTTTGTTAGTAGGACAATCACATTTAAATATTGCATCAGATGTACAAAATATACTTTTGATTTTATTGAGTCTGCAAATCACTAGGTTTAAGGTAGTTAATAAAGGTCAGAGATCAATTGCAAATGCCAGGTATTTTATTTGTTGGATAGCTCTTAAAAGAGATGGCTTAGATGGAAGCACCATGTTCTTCTAATTGGATGGGACTTACTCATTTGTTCCTGTGTTTGTTTTGTTTTGTGATATCTGATCCTCTTTATTCTCCTTGAATTTGTACTTTTTTTCTTGAAATATTCAGTCTTTTCTTATTTTCCCCTTTTGCCTTCAGTTTTCATGATGTGTAGCAGCTCACTTAATTTTATGTTCTTCAAATTGATTGTGAGGCTCCAGGTTGTTAACATAATGCCTCACTTGTATATTTTTTGTTTCACAGTTATTTCCAGGGGTGGAATGCTCCCAGTTCTGCCCGGCTCTATTGAACCGGTAGCTCTGAAGAGCAGCCGACATAGAACCGGTTCTGTGTTTGCTGCTGTTTGGCCCACCCACCCGCCTGGGCTCTTATCTGTCCTTTATTTCCTGCTTTTTCAACCTCAGCTGCTTTGCACAGCACAGCTGAGGTTGAAAAAGCAGGAAAAAAGAGGCTTTTCAAACACTGCGCACCCACACACAGCACTTTTCAGCTGTCCAGGCAGCACGGCTTAAGGTTTATTGCATGCACGCGCAAAACATAATCACCGAACCAGTAGTACCAGCGGGTGAATCCTACCCCTGGTTATTTCTATCTCATCTCCTTCAAGATTGAGAATTTGGGCCACGATTGCCAGTGGATACTCCACTGGGGTATCTTCCAACTTATGCTCTTTCCATTGACAGGCATCCTTGACTTACCACAGTTCATTTAGTGACCATTCAAAGTTACAATGCCACTGAAAAAAATGACTTATTTTTCACACGAACTTTGCAGCATCCCCATAATCATGTGATCAAAATTCAGATGTTTGGCAACTGGTTCATACTTATGACCGTTGCAGGGTCCCAAGGTCTCGTGAACCCCTTTTGCGACCTTCTGACAAGCAAAGTCAATGCGGAAGCCAGATTCACTCAACAACCAGGTTACTAATGTATCAACTGGAGTGATTCACTTAACAACTGTGGCAAGAAATGTCATAAAATGGGGCAAACTCACTTTAACAAATTCTCACTTAATAACATAGCTTTTTATGCTCAGTTGTGGTCGTAAGTCAAGGACTACCTGTATTATTTTAAACATGATTGATCAAAGTTTCTACGAGATATTTAAACTCTGCCAAAAAGGGTTTTATAACGGAAATGTCCTGTCCCTGGTATAGACTACAGGCACTCCTCAATTTACAATCACAGTTGAGCCCAAAATTTCTGTTGCCAAGTGAAACAGTAGTTAAGTGAGTTTTGCCCCATTTTGTGACTTTTCTTGCCACAGTAGTTAAGTGAATCACTGCAGTTGATAAGTTACTAACGTGGTTGTTAAGTGAATCTGGCTTCCCCATTGACTTTGCTTGTCAGAAGGTCGCAAAAGGGGTTCACGAGACCTTGGGACACTGCAACGGTCATAAGTATGAACCAGTTGCCAATCATCTGAACTTGGATCACACGATTGTGGGGCTGCTGCAGAGGTCATAACTCTGAGAAATGGTCATCAGTCCCTTTTTTCAGTGCCATTGTAACTTTGAGGATAACCTCTATTCTATTTAGATTCTATTTTTTTGCTAAAACATGACTGTTAACATTAACAAACTTAATCTTAATGATTCATTAGAATTTCCAATTCTAATTGGAGTTAATTAGTTAAGTCTCAAGTTGGAGGGTCATTTCCATTCTCAGCCTGCTTTCCTCTGAGTTCATAATCCAGCTCATTCCTAGAGTCATTTGTTGTCAATGCATAAGATTGTTGATTCATGATGGCAAATTCTTTGGCTAGGTTTACTCCAGTTTCAACCAGCTCTGGTGTAAAGATATAGGGAATCCCCAATGATCAGGCATGAAATGATTTCACTACAGCTTATATCGTGTGTATTGCAGTAGTATGTACGTTCATATGGGGTAATTGAACCACTGTTTAAAAAAGAAGTCTTGCTGAAGGATAAAAAATGTAATTTTGGCAGGGCTTTCTCCCTCTTATGATCTTCTACTACTCCAGTCTCTGGCTCTAATCCCAGTCAATGATAACCACCTTTTGGGGTTATTATTTAAATATTTAAATTAATAACAACACCAACAATTCTCCTACTCACTAGGTTCTCAATCATTCTTCTACCCTCCCACAGTAAATACTCTCAGTTTTACTAACTGGCTGCCTGTATTATACTTGGGAGAGTTAAAATAAGTATTGTGAAATAAGATGCCTGGAGTTCCACTTTTAGTTTGCATTCTTTGTTATCAGCATACTGCATTTCTGCAATAAACTTGATACTAATGTTGGTTACTTCAATTACAAAAACAACCAAATGTCTATGGAACAAAATTTAAAATTATCAGATGTTGCTCATGTTCGTACAGCCTCCTGCATCATTATCTCATCAGAAAGCTCACAACAGTTCTCCGGTTTCAGCCATTTCCTAGTAAGATCATTTAATTTGTTATAATGATGGTGAAGGGCTGCCTTTGAAGCTGTCTATCAATTGCACTTAAGACCCCCAAATTATCAGCATATGGGGTTGAATCTGGAGATAACCTCTTCTTGACATTGAAATAGTAGCACTGAGTCTTGTTCTGTTTCTGGGCAAAACTCGGGGCGCTAATGCAGACTTCAAACATGTTGTTTAGAACAGAAATAGATGAAGCCTAATCTATTATCCAATCAGCCTGTCTTTTCATAAAGATAAAATAACCTCTATTGTCATTTTTTTTTCCTGTGGGCACTCTGGCACACATTAAAAATGAAATTCTGTTGCCTGCTTTCAAAAGTGTACACCTACATAACACACATATAGACATGTTATATACATACCTATGTATATACCTACACCCTAACATACAAAAACATATAAATATTAATCACTGTCCATTTTGAATACAGAGCAGAAAGAGGAAGCCTGAGAGTTCACATGGTTGATACTGTATGGAATAAAACTGTGGCTGAGTCTGGATGTTCTGCTTCAGATAACAGGTCATCTTAAGTGGCAATTACCTGAGTATTTCAACCATCCAAGATAAGATGGGTAGCAATAAGTAAGATCTGCAAATCTAACTAGGATGCTGATGATGGGCCACATCCTTTTTCATTCTCCATGTCCATTTTTTGCTGCTCATCTCAAATTTCTTTCATTGCCAGTTTATAATATCAACTTTCATTTCATATGTTAATTTTTTTAACCAATGGGTTACTAGATCCTAAACCATTCTTCCAATCTTTTATCTTTTTCTTCTTCCTTTTAAATTGTTTTATTCATTTGCTTGTTTTCTGAGGTGGTTGTGAGCTGCCCAGCATCTTATAGAGACAAACAGGGAACATGAACTAAATAGCTGGAGATCATGTAGACCAGAGGTGGTATTCAGCAGGTTCTGACCAGTTCTGGAGAACCAGTAGTGGACATTTTGAGTAGTTTGGAGAACCTGCAAATACTACCTCTGACTGGAGATTTTACAGTCTCTTTCCCTGTCACACCCACCAAGCCACACCCACAGAACCGGTAGTATTTTTTTTTTGAATCCCACCAGTGATGTAGATGAAGAGTTGGGGCTGTGCAACACACTAGTCTAAACTGTAATTGGGTAGTTTACAGCTCATTCTGCTGCGTGAATACTGTTGGTGTGGTTAGCTTATGATTCAGTGTATTGAATGAACCCAGGCACTTCAGTTACTTTAGTAAACCATTAATATTAGTTTCATGTGAACAAAGCTTAATTTGTTACTGACTATGAAAGGACATTGATCGGTTGCAAAATCTCCAAGATTACATATAAGTCAAAGATGCAACTTATTTTTGGGACATACTGTACTTTTCTGGAGAAGAAATTGGACTCTTAGGGTTAGGCTTCAGGGTTTAGGGTTCTACTCTGGTCTTTAGACAAGGACTTTTGTTTGAAGGGCTGATTGAGGGGGAATGTTAGTCTTTCTCAAGAAGATAGGTCGTATTTCTGAACAGATATCCTATCATCAGCTCACTTCCTATATAATATCTTCTGCATTGGAGACTACTACCACAGCTTCTGACAGGGCTTCAGTTCTCTCTGGGATATTTATGCAAATTGTCTAAATGGTAGATTGTCCAGCCATGTCCATTATTTTGGGACCAGGGATGCAACATTGTCACCCTCTGGGTCACATACAAAGCATGAGCATATATCAATGGCAACTAATTTTTTCTGAGATATTAAATTTGAAGCATTTTCCAGGGAGATCTAAGTTATATTAGTTTATCTATCTTTTCATAAAGATTGGCCATAGAAATGTTAAACAGATTCAGAGCTTTTAGAAATTGGATAGATGACCAATAGACACCCCAGGGCTGTAGACAACATAGTTAAAACCCGTCTGTCTGTCTGTCTGTCTGTCTGTCTGTCTGTCTGTCTGCCTGCCTGCCTGCCTGCCTGCCTGCCTATCTATCTATCCATCTATCTATCTATCTATCTATCTATCTATCTATCTATCTATCTATCTATCTATCTATCTATCTATCTATCTATCTATCATCTGTCATCTCCTGGAAGAATAGTGTCAAAACAGTTCATCATTTTGCCAAAAAACTCTACAGGAATATATTCATGTAGTTAGCAAGAGTTGAATCTGATGTGAAGAAGTCTTTATTTTTCTTCCTTTGAGAAACAGAAGCACAATAAATGTTATTAGTGTATATTGAGGATTGAATATATATTTTATTTTAGTATATTTAAAGTATCAAGATTTTGAACATAATCCAGTGATCAGAGGCTTCTTCTGAAGAAGAAATTGGGTGTAATGAGAAAGATACATGGAAACTCCTTAAAAAAGTGATGCAGATGTTAGCTCTGGGAAGTTGCAAAACCCAGTACAAAATAATACCCTTTTAAGGATTTCCAGAAACAGCCCAAAGGCATAACAATGCTTGTTTTAATGTGTTTCCATTTGCTCTTACAAGGTAGCATACCAGCAATCTTCTACTTTGAATGAATTAACTACCTATGTGGAATTGTCTTGAGTTAAATGGAATGGAAACCAAAGACATCTAGATTCTAAAGTGAATTGTCCAATTCTGGATGTTTCTGGTTTGTGCTTGGACAATACAATCGCATGACAGGATCTGGGATTTGAAGAACAACTGGTAATAGGGATTGTTCTGGTAGTCAGATCAAAGGAGGCCAGACTACTGTCATGGCTCATTTGGAAGCTTCATGATATTTCTGACTGCAAAGACCAGCTTTATAAAGTCTTGCAGCAAAACTGAGACCTGGGACACAAGAAGAAACAGATTTCTCAAGCTCCTAATGCAATTCTCTAGCTATTGACCAGTTCAACCATGTCCTTGATAGGTTGGCTACATAGCCAAACCTGTGCCAGAATAGAAAAGCTAAATGGTTGGGTGCATTCCAGCCAAGGCTGAGGGGGGCTGCACTTCCAAAGCAAGAGCTATGATCATACTAAATGCCGACCACCTCTGTCTGTAATTAACTGCTGTGTAATCCTGAGGGAATTAGCACAGCATTGTAGATACAGCTTTGAATCAAGAGTTTAATCATACAGCCTGAAAACAGCAAGATACACAGTTATTAATCTTTGCACTGTGCTGTAACCTCAAGTATAACTCCCAATTAATCAGCAGGAGGCAGACATGGCTCAATATTTACAACATGTCTAATTGATAGAGTTAAAGTGATTATAGAGAGCTATTGCTTATGCATTGATGGGGATTCAGCTGAACTTAAGCCTGGGTTGTGCTCTTCCAGTCTCCAGACACATTTTGTGATTGCTCGAGAGAGTGTCTGGCAAAAAGTATGATTAAAGTACGACCAACACATTCATTTTGTCTGGTCTATGCTTTTTCTCAGAATGCCCATCCAGAGAGGTCTAGGACAACTCACCATGGCCAATTTGCCACTGCCAACTTGCTGCAGCCAACTCGCCATGGCCTACTCACCACAAGGCAACTTGCCATGGCCAAATTGCCACAAAACAACTGTCCACAGGACAATTCAAGATGGGATTAGGACCTTTTATCATTCATCAAAGCATTACAAAAGCTGGTAGCCATAGGAATGATTTCCTTTGATCCATGAGATAAAATGATGAAAACGTAGTCAACAAAAATAAAAAGAACTAAGTGAATCCTGCAGCCCGTTGTCTCTTAGAAAGTTAGCCATGGCCAGTTGGCCACAGTGCCAGTTGGCCATGGCAAGTTGGCTGTGGTGAGTTGTCCCATTCTGCATCCAGAGTTTGCACAAATAGTTGATCACTTTGCGCTACATATTACTCTTATTACCTAGAACACAGCCCCAATATCTCACATTCAGTGCTAAGAAAACTATGGTTACTTTTTTTGGTTATTTCATGGGGCATAGAACTTTTCTTAGGTTATATAGAAATGGCCCATATCAGATATAACCTGCATTATGCAGGCAACAGGACAATAAGTATATAAATAAGGGTATATTTGTTCTGAATATGTTGGTATGTGTGCATATATTAAATGGATTACTGCATTTTTTTCAAAGCTTCCTGAAAGGACTTGTGTTTTGTTTGAGAATCCTAACCTATTTCCAAAAAGAGAGGGGAATATGGAATAACTTTAGCTCTTGAATAATTGTTCCTTCCCACCATTATGTATCATTCCTGCTGTTCTTCTTCCCCATGTATTTAAGGCCTGCGGTGATCCAGTCAGCTGCTCTTTTCTGATGCTCATTCGTAGAGTCATCACTTAAATCAAAAAGAAGCTATCCACCTTTAGCTCAAAACTGCTCAAATTACAGAGAATGTCCACATGCTGGTTTAAACTGCCACCAATGCTATGTTTATGTTGGGAATATTAGGGAGAAGACAATTGATTCACTGATAGATGTTCTCATTTAAGGCTCAAGATCCTGAGATGCCTTAAGTTAAGACCCTCCATGTTCCTTCAGGAAAGCAATACCTTCTAATCAGCCCCAGCTGTTTGGTTCCTTTCTTGTGGAGCTAAACAAGCAACATTATGCTCAACCCCAGCTGGGTGACTAGCAACTTAGCCAATGACTCAGAGTGTAGCACACAAAGATCAGTATGTATTTAAATTTGCCATGGCAACAAATAGTTCACCAGTGATAATTACATAGATTGTCATGGAGACGGGACAAAAGATGCAGAACGAATCCACAGGTCTTTGGGGAGTAAGACCATCTCTATAGTTCCTGGCACATTGGCTCTGGAGACATGAGAGAAGAGACAATATCATCCATCTCTACTCCCCACTCTGAAAGCTTACTTCTGGCCAGAGAGCGAGACTAAGGCTCATACACTCTGTAGCTGTGAGATAATTATAAATATATCTCAGCTGAAAAGTTGCTTAAGGGGAGAAGACAAAGGAGATATCTACGTTTATAACACGAGGCTATGTAAGATGAAGACTTTGGACAATTCACTTTTTTGTTCTATCTGGTACCAAACTCAATGACCTGCTCATAGAGAAGGAATGCCTTCATTATCACAGAAAACACCTATTTGCTACTTCTTTATTATTGTCCCTTGATAATAGCGCAAATTTCAATCTCATTTCCTCTTACTGTATTATTTATTAAACTTAGCCAATGTATGTGCTGCCTGACTTGGGGCAGTTCCATATGTATGCCATAGACTCATATTCTTAGAATGAGACCCTGTATCTAGCAGCAGCATCTATTAGGAGTGACAGTACAGTATTCACTAATTATAGTATTTATAAGCCGCAGCCACCTAATTTAAATAGTCCTTTATTTTCATCTCTCTTTCTCCAGTTCCAGTGTATCAGTGCGACATGCTAAGCTTTAGTAATATAGCCAATGTGCAGAATGAGTGAAGGAAAGATGGCAAGGGGAATGGGTGGTGAGAGTTTTATTTCCTTACTGGGTTCAATTGTCTGTATGAGAAAATGTAAGCGTGGCATGTGTCTGAGACCTTCTTTACATTTGTGTATGTAAAAAATCACGCCTTCTAGAACGGAAAGGTTTTATCTCTAATCATCAATAGTGTACATAACTGTCTGTTGAAGGTTTCTTGTACTTGAAAGGGATTTTAACAAATTCCTGATGCAGGCTTTTCCAGTCTGGTGCTTCCCGATGTGTGTTAATTACAATGCCTTTACATTTAGTCACAGGCAAATGAGCTGATAGCTCTGAGCGCGATTCCCCTGTTCATACCCATTTCCAGAAGTAATGATAAGACAGACTCAGAAGCCATGTAGTCAAAAACAGCATGTTGTTGAGGAGATGCCCCTTGAACCCTCATCTCTGCTCAGCCTGTCTCAGCTGTCTGGCTCATCCCCTCGGTCAGAAACAATGGCGATGGACAATGAAAGGTCCTTTCTCATCATAAGCCTGTCGATTGATCCACACATTTTGAAAAGCATTGAGTGATGCTACAATAGAGCCACCCAGCCAGGCAGAGAAGGTGCGGTTGGGAGAAGCTAAGATGCTCACTTTGCTCTCAGGCTCCATGTTTTGCAGTTCCTTCTTAATTCTTTCCGAGAAGCCACGGAGCATGGTAGTGCCACCAGCCAGTAGGACATTGGAAAGCAGGTCCACCTCTCTTTCTGGCTTACATTTTTTAACACTGTTCAGTGCTTGGACATGAAGTCCAACTTCTGGGTAACCCAGCATGGTAGGATTGAAGAGGACTTCTGGGCAGCGAAAGCGTTCACTGCCAATGGAAATGACCTGTCTGTCAGGTAGAGTGTAGTCCATGAGGTATTTTTTCTCATCTGCATTTAGCTCAGCCTCATACTCTTCAGGGATGTAACAGCACTTCTCCTTGATCTGACACACCACTTCCATTTCTTCCTTTTGAAAAGGGTTTCCAGATTCTCCCATAATCTTGGCCAGATATTCTGTCAGAGCATTGCCTGCTATGTCCAGGCGATAGGTGGCATGTGGCAGGATATATCCATTATGGACAGGAGCAGTGTAGGAAGTTCCATAGCCAGAACCAATCACCAGGCCACCAGTGCGTCCATATGAATAAACTGACAAAAGTGACTGATGAGCAACAAACATGGCTGGAACTTCAAAGTTCTCAAACAACAGTTCAGCCATCTTTTCACGGTTGGTAGTTGGAGACATAGGAGCATCTGTAACCAGCACAGCCAGCTCTTCAGGGCATACACTGAGTTCAGTGTAAAATATATGGTGCCACAGCATCTCTAGAGCATCCCAATCAGTGACCACACCATGAGTCATTATCAAATGCGTGCTCACCTCTGCACGCCGTTGTGGAATGTTCTTTCCAATGTAGTACAATGGACTTTCCTTTGTCCTGAACCTGGGTACCCCCACAATACTTGGCACAATGGATCTTGGCTTTTCATCTCCAGCAAGGCCACTCTTGGTGTAGCCAGTACCTGTATCGATCACAACAGCAGCGTAGTCCTTGTACTTATGTGATAGGTTTGATTTGGAAGTTGAAGCAGGAGATTTTGAACCAGGTCTGTGTCCTGCAGGACCAGGGCTACCAGCTTTTTTGTGGCGGCTCATTGTAATGGGACTTTTTACATTCTCACCATATGAAGACATGAGTAAACACCCAGACATCAGTCCTGCAGCTTCAAAGTGATGGAGGAAAGCCTATCAGTGGAGAATATAGGAACCCAGTTGTCATAGTGATGCACTAGTTCATGGACAGGTCAGAGTGACATCATAATAGTAGAAGATAAATTCTAAGACAGGTATGGAAATGAAATGGAACAGTTTCCCACAGAGATGTTGTCATAAACACACATCTACCAAAAACATATAATGATGAGCTGAACCAGATTAGGGACTGATCATCATGGAGAAAATGTATCTAATTGCTAAGAGATGGCAATCGATTGATGGGATGCAATCAATATGTCAAACTTTAGTTGAAGTGACTGCACTGGGCACCAAATAACTATCAGGCCAAGTTCAAGGTTTGGATCATCACATGTTAGGCTGTAGATAGATCTTATTCCCTGTAAAAAACCCAATGATTCCCTGAGATAATCAGGAGTAATCCTGCAACACATCTGGTACCTATTGCAGATGGGCTTTCTCTGTGATGACATCTCCCCTATAGAATGTTCTCACCTCTGACATTCAGGAGCCACCAAAGAGAAAACCTTGTAGGCATTGTTTGAAGACCATCTATTTACCCAGGCTTTTCCAGTATGGGAGAAGATGCTCTCAGTCCACTTTTTCAATAACTATATTTTTAATTGGCTATTGTTTTATATTTATATAATATATTTAAGTATTTTACTGATATTTTATTGCTTCATTACACTTTGGCATAGGAAGGGATATAGGAATATATTAAATGAAGTATAATTAGAAAGCCAGTTTGGTCAAGTGGTCAGATTACCAGACTAGAAAGTGGATACTAAGAGCTCTAGTCTCAACTTTGCCATGAAAGCTAGCTGGGTGACTTTGAGTCAATCACTTTTTTTCAGCCCAACTCAAATCACAGGGTAGTTGTTGTGGGGAAAACAGGAGGAGGATGGTATGTTGGACATGTTCACTGCTTTGAATTGTTTGTAAAACAATAAAGACAGGATATAAATAAATAAATAAACAATGAATAAAAAATAATTTAACTGGTGCCATGACCGTCCATAGCACCAAGTTCAGTTAAAGGATATAGCATCCACATTGTTATAGATGACTTGAGATCTGGTCTGATTAATCTCACTTTCCATGACTACCTCTGTGAATTTGAATCACTTTGCACGAACCTAAATTTTGCAGAGTGATTTATAGTTTAGAGCATGAGTTTTTAGACACAATGACAGGAATTCATCCAAACATTTTGCACCCCATTCCTCCTCTTTGTGCCCCCAGCAAATTTTTTCAGAATCTGAAGCAATGGTTTTGTTTCCGAGTTACCTGTTGGATTGTAAATTTTATTCCCCTAGAGGAGGGGGTTGAAAAATTATCCCACAGGTCTTCTGTACCCAACAACTTGAAGAATAAACATTTCACTGTGAACTGGGCCTTGGTTCAAGGAATCTTCCTAGCTTTCTTTCTCTTCTGACCAGACAGAAGGAATTTTAAAAAATACATCTGTGTGGCTAATCTGCCGCCCAGCTTAATTTTCTTGGTTTGTCAGAGTAGTCACACTTGACTCTCTGTATTCAGGTGATATTAGTGACAAATGCAGCTTATTCCAGCTGTCTAAGAAGAAACTTGAAGATAATAGCTTGCATAGCCTGTTCAAGCCCAGGGAAAAGAGGCAGGAGAGGAGGATGGGAAAGAATCATTTGTGTGCTTTTAATGTGGAGTAGTTGTGTTCATTATGCCAACATTTTATAAATTTCAGAAATGTTTGATCGGTGCCTGACGAGTATTAAACACCAGCAATTGATCAGAGAGACATCTAGGGCTTTTCAACATCAGTAAGAATGGAGATCTGAATGGGGAATAAAATCAGAATCAGTTATAAGAGCAACCTAAGTATGCATTACTAGTCTATGTTTTGACATAAACTCAATAGAGTGCAGGGCTTCATTATTTTATTTATACCTCTAGTAAGTGTGTTAGACCCCCATGGCTGGATTTTATTATATCTTGTTTTAAGCAGCTCACTGACCAAAATAAACTGTCTCTCTCCCCTCTCCCCCTCCACGGTTTTAAGGTCAGGGAAGCAGATCAGATTTTGGGACAAAATTGTCCCGTCCAGATGATATCAAAGCAAATTTCTTCAGAAGTCCAAGTCCTAGGCCAACTCTTATTTTACACTTATCCTTTATTGTTTTTTCACATGCTAAGCTTTGATCAGCAGCTGATTGGAATTATTTTAAGCACTTTAATTCTGAAGTGAATTAAAGTGGGGGGGGGCAAATTTTCTGTTTTGGAAGAGATAAGGGTGCAGACCCAAGACACATAAAGAGAAAGCAAGGAGGACTGAAGGAGAAACCTTTATATTTAACACATATTCCAGGTTATATTGCTTAAGAAATGGGTAGTGCACTTCCAGTATAATGGAATCATAGCAGATTATACAGTTGTACACATACTGGTGTCCACAATCTGTGCTCATGCTTCTATTCATATGTGAAAGGACATGCTGCATTCATGTTTATGAGACAAGCATACAATACAACTAATGGTTTGCCTAATTTCAATATGCACCAAGATATATTTGGTAAGTTTTTGCTTTGCGTCTGCTTTATGCTTTCTCTGATTTTTATTTGGAAGGACCATATATATCACTCTATGCAGGTTAAATAAATGAATTTAGTGTCAAAGGTGTACTAAAACATATGATAAATAAATAACACTGATACTGAAAACCTGTTCAGGGTATGTTATGGATAAATTGAGATATGAAGTATAACTATTATAACTCTTATATGGAGAAGTCAAATTTGTATTCTGATGGAGCTGTCCAAGGTCCTAATTTGCTCCAAACATGAAAAGAAGATTGCTTTAATAATCCTAAACAGTGGAAGAAAATGATTGTCCTTATATTCTGCTTATCAGTTTCCAGAATGTCTCTACTAGACCTTACATGATATGGAATATCAAACCAATGTGACCTGATTTAGCAGGCCTCTTTTTATGTTCCTATGTTCTAAAAATGTGAGATTGTCCAGGTATTTGACAACCTCACATTGTCTTGATGTGTTTTGTTCTGTGAAGTGCCTAAAGCATATTCTGCAATCTTTTGGACTAAGAGTCTGATTGGAGGTGGGGTCTCTTGAAAAATCCTGAAACCTCAGTCACTGCACAAACATCGTATTCTAAGGTTATTTGTCACTGTCTCCTTATCTTCCCTGCTTGTCATTTGTCTGGACTAAAAAGACTATGTCCGGTATTTATACTGGGATGAAGACATTTCCTAGGTTTATGAGATTAGTTTGTGTGCAAGGGATCATGAGTGATAGACATATTGTTGAAAGTTGGAGCTTTGCTTAACAGAATGTCAAAATGCTTCAGTTTTTACAGTCATTTTTTAAAAAAATGTAGAAAGTTAAATGTAACAGGATGCTTAAGAAAAAGGTTTCCATGAGCACTCTGATGCTAACCTATGGTCTTCAAGTCTAGAGAATATTGTTTCATCAAATCACAATTCTATCAAGAAATCCAGTTGAGGCACTTAAACTGTTATGCTGATATATTTAAAAATAAATAGAATAAAATAACAGAGATGGAAGGGACCTTGGAGGTCTTCTATTCCAGTGGTCGCCAACCAGTGGGCCAGGGACCACTGGTGTTCCGCAGAGAAATGTCACTCCCAAAGGAATGCTTCTTTCCGCTTCTTTCTTCTGCTTTTGGCTGCATGCAAGGAAAGCAGCAAAAGTCTTTCTTTCTCTCCCTCAAACTCCATCAGAAATGAGTCTTTAGGACCCTGCAAGGCATCCTGCTCCAAGGGGCTGCATTGGCAAAGACTCATTTCTGGCACAGTTTGGGGAGAGAAAAAAAGACTTCTGCTGCTTTCCTTGCATGAAGCCAAAAGTCTCTCTCTCTCTCTCTCTCCGCCCCCCCCCCGGAGAATGGAGCTGGAAACAGTATCCTGCAATTCCAAATAAAGAATGATCGATCAGTAGGAAAACAGGGTGGAGAATTTTCCTGCAGACTTTTGGGGGATTTTCCCAAGGTCTCTGGTCCATGGGATTTAAAACTATGAGTTTGGTGGTCCCTGAGGTCCAAAAGGTTGGTGACCCCTGTTCTAGTCCAACCCCCTGCTTAGGCTGGCAACCCTATACCAGTTCAGACAAATGGCTGTCCAATCTCTTCTTAAAAGCTTCCATTGTTGGAGCATTCACAACTTCTGGAGGTAAGTTGTTCCACTGATTAATTGTTCTAACTGTCAGGAAATTTCTCCTTAGATCTACGTTGCTTCTCTCCTTGATTAGTTTCCACCTATTGCTTCTTGTCCTGACCTCAGGTGCTCTGGAGAATAGCTTGACTCCCTGTTCTTTGTGGCAGCCCCTGAGGTATCAGAACTCTGCTATCATGTCACCCTTAGTCCTTTCATTAAACTAGACACACACCAAGAATAACTAGACAATGTTATAATGTGAAATAGGTTTTTAAATAATTCTTTATGTTATTGAAAGGCAGTACCTACTCTGTGAGAAACTGTGTGAGCCTGTTAAACACTTATCATTATAACTAAAAAGCTCATTAGGGTTCTATGTTCACACTTGCAAGATTCTGAAATTAGATTCCTCATTTAAAATAAGAGCCATATGATCCTAAGAATATGCAGTATCTTTGTTAACTAGGATCTGACTCATTTTAGGTGGAACAATTTTATGTTGTGTTTAGCTTCTGCCTTTCTGATTGTAGGACTGAGATAGGAAAGAAAGATCCAGAAAGACTTTCAAAGTTGTGTCTTTGCTCCTGGTGTCTCTTATGGCTAGTCACATTTCCTTGGCATCTGTCCTAGTTCTTGTTTATTCAGGGGATAACATTTAGATTCTTAGGAACCGTGACTGCTTGTGTGTGAATTGTGTTCTCAGCTTTGACTGGTTTGAGAAGCCAAGGCGTTTGTCTCTTGTTCTCTGGTCGGGCAAACGTGCTAGCACTATCAGGATGTGTGATCTTAAAATGTCATTTCTGTTCATGCATGTGACTGATTTTTCACTCTCTAATTCCACCCCACCCTCATCTTTAAGCCAGGAGGTCTTGAGTCAGTCACAATTTGTTTAAGCCAAGTGAGAACAAAATGAATTCATAGAATGAGAAGATATCTATATTGGGAAGTGTTCAAACACCTCTACATGGGGCACATCTTTCTCTGAGATAATCCAAGTATCATGTATAGAATTAAAAGGCTGTTTACAAAGCAAAAGAATGAGAAACTTGCAAAATAACTGACATGGTTTTGTGTATGCTTGTATATCTTGACAGTTTTTGACATCATTGATCATGGTATCCCTTTCGACTGATTTAGGCAGTTGGAGGTGGGTGGCACAGTTTTGTGCTGGTTCATCTCCTTCTTTTAAAACTGGTCCCAATCAGTGTTGATAGGGAGTGAGAGGTTCAGCTCACAGCCTCTGCATTGTGGTGTGGCCCAGGGCTCAATATTTTCTCCACTTCTTTTTAATATTTACACAAAAAAGTGTTTTTTCCAGTGACACCAGTCTATCAGAGCAACCTGGTTTACCCATTTAGGGGACAGATCATACTGCTTCTGCTAGCTTGAAATAGATCTATACTAGTCTCCCTTTATTTCTTTGTTGGTAAAACATAAATTCAATAGCTACATGAAAACAATGGGTGAGATCATCCATCACCATAGGACAAGATGTCATCGATATGTGGATAATACCAATTATATATTTCCATCTGGGTAAAATGAGTGATACTGTGGAACCCTGGGAAGAAGAACTGCCTTTGAGTGAGCTTCTCTGTACCTTGGATTTTATCAACTCCTTTAGTCTTGGTTGTGCAGCTTACTAGAAGAGGTTTGTATCTGAGATTGGCAGACAAGACATGGTGTAATAGGCATTCATGCAAAAAGAATAGATACTCCTTGGTAGAAGATTGCCGATATATATGGATGTTTTTCCCTTTGTCATGCTTTCTGAAGCATTTGATGACTATATGTGGCTCCAACTGAAGAGAATATCTGTATCTATCTCAGGATTGAATTGTGAAATCCTTGCTGCTCTCTGAGTTTGGTTCTTTGCTTCTAGATGTTTCATTACAAAACCAGATAATATCAAGAATTCCACAGTTAATTAACAGTGCCATTTACAGTAGAGATGGTGGTTTAACACCTGGCTACCTGGGAGCGCATTATTAAGTCTTTGTCCAAAAGAAACAACAGTAAGACAACAGTTCAATTTAATTATTTAAAATAATTTAAAAAATCATTTTATTTTTTGTCATTCACATTTCATTTTATCCCGCCTTTGGCATCCTTTCTTTAATGATTCTATTCCACTACTTCGATATTACTGTAACTCTTGACCCACAGCAAGTTGTCCTGTGGTGAATTGTCCTATAATGCGTTGACTGCAGCAAGTTGGCTGCAGCCACTTAACTGTGGTGAGTTGGCTGTGGTGAGATGTCATAGACTCAGACTAGTTCGCATCAAATGGAAATTGGACTAGGTTGCTAATATGGGTGCATAGAGAGCCCTTCTCGATTTCAGGAAGAAATTAAACAAACTTAAGATATATGCTGAACAGAAAATGGGTTAAAAGTGTAGATGGCACTGAGACCCAGCTCTCCCATGCTTTATAAGCAAGTAGCAATCAAAATAAGGGCCAATTTGTGTTGATTTATTGCAATAGCTGCCATACAAAGGGGACATTCAAATGCTTTTTATAGAAATTATTCTGTATGGTCTTCCTGCTGGTTATGACAAGTAGAATTCTGGGAGAAATTCATAATATGCAATAAGCCTGTTCAGGGGAATTCAGCACATATAAAAAGTCACCTCTCTTGAAGATTGTCAATGTGTTTATGTGCATTAAGGCAATTGTCCAATGTTCTTTAATGCTTATCATCTTCTGCTTTATTCTTAACATGTCAGTTCATTTATACAAGCTGCCCTGATGCATGGGTAGGGCATTAGCAGAAGAAATGACACTGCAATAGAAATATTTCCTTTGTTTGTTTGTTTTAAAAACCTCCTGTCAATCACAAAGCACATCTTTATTCCTCTTTCCCCCAGCAAACAAAATCAAATGGAAACTAATTCTGGAATGGAAGTTCATTGTTCACTCAAATTTAAGCCAAGCCTCTGCTATAATTCTGGAATGGAAGTTCATTGTTCACTCAAATTTAAGCCAAGCCTCTGCTATAATTTTACCATGCCTGCTGAACCTGAACTGAACCAGAAAAGAAAATATTTATTTTTAGAATAATTCTCTTATAGTATCCAGATCACAGGCCTCTGGGTAGTGTACACAACAGCATCATAATAAAAATTATATTACAATATGCGTCTCAACTACCAATCAAACAATCCACCAGCACAAGATACATTCAAGAGGATCATTCAATACCCCCAATTGATGTTATTAGCCTGGAAAAAAAGTCATTTGTACCTTTAGGTGAAGCACTTGACTTCCCTTATTTAAAAAGTGTAGAAAATAATAATAAAGGTCATGTTTGAAATCTCCTGATGTAATTACAGTATTTTAAATCCTACAATACTTGACTTGGAAGTTATGAAAAATATTTCACTCTAAATTCTAAATAACTGGAATTTTATATGAGAAAGTAAAGACAAATATTATTGTTACAGAAACCCATGAAACAGTATTCATTATAATGGACATAAGATATGTGACTCATGTTAATTAACATAGAAACTTAAGAATAGAACAGAGGAAATCCTCTAAGATTAGAATAGAATAGAATGGAATAGAAAAGCAGAACAAAACAGAATAACAGAGTTGGAAGGGATCTTGCATACCTGATGGAACATTTTTCTTCCTGAGATTAAACTAGCTCATATCTTTGATATCCCAAATATCCCTCATGGCCTATTAGACCTGGATTTTCCAGGGAACCAGAAGCATGATTTAATGGTTCTATTGCAGTGGTGACCATTCTTCTTTCTTTTGCCTAGGGTTTGTATATTTGTATTTAAAATATTTATTTTTAAGATGGATTTTTAAGATGGATCTTTTGTCTTTATATTTATTGTTTTATTTGTTGTATGTTTATTGATTGAGATGGGAAACTGTATAAATTTAAATAATTTAAAAAGAGACAAATAAATTATATGTTAGTATCAGGGGCTGAAAGTAGGACATGTAAGCAAAACCTATATGATTTTGTGAGCCATTGTTCCTTCCAGTTATTTCTCCCCAAACTCTTCCAGCAAAATTAAAAAGCAGTGTCTCCCATCTTTTTTCATACAGATCATCCTCAAAAAGTCCAGCTTTATGTGGTTGAGGGTTATCATTTTCAAAATTGATGGGATGAGTGGAACAAGGAAGATGAAACAACAGAGATCAAACTGACATTAGATCAGCAGTTTTGCTTGTATTGTTTAGCATCAAGAATCCAGCAATAACATTTTGAGCAGTGTGTATCTCAGTAAGATAAGGATAGCATCATTTAAAATCCTCACCCATGCATTTCAGACTAGGATATCCTTACTCCAGGAGCCTTTTGATAGTCATCTATACTTATATCCATTCTTGATTCAAGGTGGAGCCAGATGCTAAATTTCCTTTTCTAAAATATAATTTTATTAAAACTTAAGGATAAAAAATAACAGAAACCAATATAGAGTAAAAAAAGAGAGAAAAGAACTAAAAATGTGAAAATAAAGAAAAAAGATAGCTTTTGATTTTCTTTACAGCAGTTATAACTACAATTATAAATTTACTTCTTCCTCCATGGCTACAGTGTAACTTCATTCTTTTCTATAATCTATCCTGTCTAATCATCAAATCCATAAATCATAAGTTTGCTTTTTTTCCTATTTCACACAAAAATTTATCCAGCAATAAATGTAGATATTGTTTTTCCTTTAATCCAAGAAACCAGTTTGGCCATTTCCACAAATACCATTGTCTTCACCAGACATTCCTCCACTGTGGATGGTACTCAATCTTTTCATAATTGTGTACTGTATACAATCTTACTACAGTTATCATGTATAAAAACAACGTCCTTTTTTCCAACTGTTTGACTATCAGTTCCAAAAGAAAATAACTTTTGGTTTCAATTATATATTAATCTTTAAAATCATCTGCATTAGTGTATATGTTTGAATCTAAAACTTTCTACCAAGTTCACCAAACATTGGGGGAAAAATCTCTAACTATCTGCTTCTAACTTATGATTTCTTTGATCAAATAATTTCTGCAGCAAATCTGGTATAATTTTATCTCTGCAGATTGTTCTATTGATTCCCTTTCCCTTCCATTCTTGCTACTTTTGAATAGCTGCCATTATAAATTTCAAATAAGGAAAAAGGAAGAGCAAGCTCCTCCACCTTCCCCCCATTTTTTGTCTTTCAGTGCCTTTAAAACTTTACTTTCTTATGGTACTCCATAGTTATAGTTAGCATCACAGTTCAGGTGTTCCTGTGACTTTAAAAGTTTCATCTCTATGGCACTCCATAGTTGCACTCAAGATCATAATTCATGTTTCCGTACTTATGGTCAAGATCAGATTCTGGCTTGTTGCAATGCTTATCTTTCATTTTGTAAAACCCATCAATTGTCTGTACTGGTTAACAGCAAGAAAGAAACTTTACTATGAAGAATGAATTCTTTTGTAATTTAATTTAGTTTAATTGGTTCAAAAGTACTTTCACATAAAAGTAATCTTTCAGATAAGTATATCCTTTAACCTTGTTAAACTTTCTTTTTCAATTCATGATTAAGGCTTTTTTTTTTTGCTAGAAATTCTTAATTCTTTATGGCCATTTTTCTTTTATTGCTTTGCAATCTATCACTTTGCAAAAAGTGATAACTCACCAAATGCGATCTTTTATTACTGCTCAAAAAATCCTTCTTTAGCTATAAATTAATTGAATTCAAAGTGATTAATAAATGAGGTTTGACTGAACTTTGTGTCCATAAAGGATATACTATGGTTGTGAGATGGAATCCCTTAACTTAAAATCACTCAATGCATGAATCAACTGCAAATACCACAATTTCTGCAGTTTACTCATGAGGAGCAGCAGCATGGAGTACAAATTGATAATTTCATAATATTTCCTTTATCTGGACAGACTTTGCCAGCTAGCATTCAGCTCTTGGCTGCTGCACTGTACCAAATATCATCTCCTTCAGAGATGTCTAGTTCACCATGATCCTCCCAGGAAGCCAGATACTAACGTTTTTTGACAGGTCCACTTTACCAATCAGAATTTCACATGAAATTCTTCCCTGGGTTGAGCAATGTGTAGATAACACTTACTGCTATAGCTAAGATCAATTATATTACTTTACCATATGAATTTCTTGAAGAACTAAAGAAAGGGCCACTGATCAAGGAGAGATGAATTGATCAATCAATATTTTTTACACCATTGTTTTCTAGTGGCTGTAAATATTCTGCTAGTTGTGAGTCATGTTACCTAACAGCCAATCTGTAGAATCCTTTATAATGAAAAGCCTGGGAACTCACTCATTTGCACCCTCCACAAGACATTTAGAGAAATGCCCATTGCTCAGTGGACAGACAGAAGCTTTGTATGCAGACGGATTATCTCTGCTTAAGCAAGATAGATTATATAAGTGACTACTATGACCAGAGGACATGAGAGCTGTTGTTAGGTCTGCCAGGGGCAATTTGGTGCCTCACAGGCATCCTGCCATCAGAGGATGGCATCAGAGGCTAGAATGGGTGATGGTGATGGGATAGCAATAGCACTTAGACTTGTATACTGCTTCACAGTACTTTACAGCCCTCTTTAAGCAATTCACAGAGTCAGCATATTGCCCCCAACAATCTGGATCTTCATTTTACCGACCTTGGAAGGATGGAAGGCTGAGTCAACCTTGACCATGGTGAGATTCAAACTGCCAAATTGCAGTCAGTTGACAGTCAGTAGAAATAGCCTGCAGTATTGCATTCTAACCATTGCACCTCCACCGCCCTTGGATAAATGAGCAGTAAAGGTGTGTGTATGTGATAGGAAATAGGGAAGGGGGAATGACAGGTGATGAAGACCCAAGAAGCTTGGGAACAGTTTGCACTAGAATTCAAGGCCAGGCACATTTCAGTGTTCTCAAAATATCATGGTGAGTTATTATTGGCTGAAGATGGACTGGTCATGGGGAGAGGGCTGGGATGAGGGGAAACCTTTCTGTATCTTTTGAGCATGTGAAATCCAAAGTTTGACCTTACTGCAGCCGTCTTTTTAGTAAAAAAAAAATTCACTTCGACCCAATGGAGTCGAGGGTCTCTCTTTCCTAAGGGATCAGATGTAGGTAGGTCTGACAACTGAACAATTTCCATCAATTCAAGGATAGTCAAATGCAGCTCTCCAAAAGTGAGTGGACTAAAATTTATTCATGAGGAGGTCAAATAGAATCAAATACGCATGTTAAACAGATCTCAGGTCTTCTGTCATTTTAGTCAAGTCCTGCAAATACAATCATTTACATCAATTCTCCAATTGCACAAATGTTGTCAAATTGACGAAAAGGACACATATTTGGATTTAACAGACATGTAGATTTAGTAGAAACCTTTACCCAGTTCATTAATTAAAGTTTGACAAGTGTGCCTCTAGAACTGGGATTAGTAAACCACAATAATTAACCTGGGAACCAATCTCCTCAGTTTGTCTAAAAGTGTACTGGCTTTCCCGAGTCTGCCTTTTGCTCTCAGTTTATTGGCCTTGCTGAAACTTGTTTCCAGAAAATCTTGAAAGATTTGTAAATGTTGTTCCTCTTTTAAAGGCCACTTTCTTCCCTCTCAAATTTACTTGTATGCATCTATTTTGAAAATGCTGTTGAATAGCACCTTTTAATGACAACGTACAAGTTTTCTCTTCTTGCTCTAGAAGGATTTTTTTTCTTTGGGTGAAACTGGGTCATTTCAATACACAAGCCACAGTTGTATTTTGTGTATTTTCTGGTCCAAGGGATATGTTCTCTGAATGTGTTCTTAGATTTATTTCCAGCCAACCGAGTTCTAATACAATGAGTATGAGAATGAAAAAGCAGAGTTCAGAAAGCATACAAATGCAAATATATCAAGAGCTGCCAAGAAAAGTATTTTTATTAATATTCATCCTATGGAAGATTTTGCCTTTGGGAATTGAGTCCCAACTGATGCAAGAAAGGATTATTTTGATCAAAACGTGGGCACAAGCAACATGCGGAGGAATTGAGTTAGAAATCACTTGAGGGCTATAAAGCAATAGGTCAATAGTCACTTGAAGTCATTTCTATAGCGTTTTAGAAATGATGCATTGGTACTGATGATGCCACATCATTGTTAAGCTTATGGTAGTTCTGATTGAGCCTTGTTCAGCTACTAGATGTCATGACTGATGGAAGCCACATTCTTGGTTAAAAAAATGCCCAGGAAAATTTTGATTGAGCCTAATTTGATATTCCAGAGCTGCAGCTTTAGAATACTGAAAATATTTCTTGTTGCTATCATGATAATCTTTGATCTTGAAAAGATTCTGTTTCAAATGGGGACTATGCCTCATAGCCTATATTTTCAGAGCATCTTTTTTCATTATGAGTTGGGAGAGGCTAGATAAATTCACCTTAATTTTACCTTTACCTCTCACCATTCAGAAGTTATAAGGTCATAGGCTCATCCTAGATTTGGTTATGTAATTTCACCTTTTTGTCATTGAAGGAAGCCTTAGGGCAAGTATAATTTTAGGAGAATTGGACAAACATGCTCCATGATAGAGCAGGGTTTGTAGACAGGGGTGGGATTCAAAATTTTTAACAACTGGTTCTGTGGGCATTGCTTAGGTGGTGGGTGTGGCTTTGGGGTCATGTGACTGGGTGGACATGGCTTGGTGGTCATGTGACTGGCTGGGTGTGTCCAACTCAATATCACTCATATCGAGGAACGCATCTCGTTGCCTGGCCTCTCATGACTGTGGGGATGCTGCAACAGTCATAAGTCTGAAAAATTGTCATAAGTCACTTTTTTCAGTGCCATTGTAACTTTGAATGGTCACTCCACACAAGCAAAGTACCAGCAAAGGAGGGGAAAAAAACTCCAGAGAAGAAAACTCCAGAGAAGCTCCTGAGTCTAGTCCTGCCAAGAATGTAATAAGGGTTAATGGAGAGGCAGTTTCTGTAAGCAACACCAGAATGTTTCCTTCCTGCCTTCCTTACAGGATTAGGCCAGTAATTTCTTCTAACAACCGGTTCTCTGAACTGCTTAGAATGTTAACAACCAGTTCTAGCGAATAGGTGCAAACTGGTAGAATCCCACCTCTGTTTGTAGAGCTGTGCAGTATTAGAACATGTATTTTAGTGAAAAAGCATTAGGTTCAGCCTAGTGTTATTGGCAATATAATGGTGTAGGCCAGTGGTGGCTAACCTTTTTCGGCTCCCATGCCAGTAATAGTGCATGCACTTGCTTGCATTCGTTCACGGACCAGCACCCAGAAGGCAATGAGTGCTGGCCCGTCCACGCCCCCTGCACATGTGTGTGTGATTCCCCCTTCATGCACAGCGCATCTGCGCATGGACATGAAATTCCTTCTCATGCGCAGCATACCTGCGCATGCACACATGATTCCCCCCTTGCTCACAGCGCAGCTGTGTATGTGTGTGTGATTCCCTCTCATGTGCAGTGCATCTCCCGTGCACGCCGCTTCCACCCCCTGTGCATGCACGCCAGATACCCGACAATCAGCTGTCAGGCAGCAGCACTCATGCACATGCGCAGTGGGGCTCTTCTGGGTGACCTCTTGCATGCTGGGGGAAATGGCTCTACATGCCACTTCCGGCACGTGTGACAAAAATTCGCCAACACAGGTGTAGCCTTTTATGATGGCTATTTGTTGGGTAGGGTTGGGCTTTAGGGTTAGTGACCATGGTCTAGAGAGCAGATTTCTAGATGTTTTGATGTTTTGCCAGAAACTGTCGATGGTATCTTCAGAGGTATGCAAGCCTCAGGCAACTGAACTGGGACTAACTGGGCTCCTTTCATTGTAGCCAAGTGTCTTGACTGGTCTTTAGCCAATCTGGTTTTTGATTGATGCTGGTTGGTTTCTGAATGTTTCTTTGTTTGTACCTGATCCTGATTGGTCATTTTGGTAGAGTTGGTTTCTGATCAGTCCTTTATTTAGGCAGGTTTCTGACTGGTCATTTTAAACTGCAACTTTGAAGTTGGTTGAAACTCAGTTTAGAATCCAGTCTGGTCTCTTTAGGATGATGCTAGGATTTTCCTTTAAATCAGTTATGATAATTGAGAGTTTTTATCATTCCTATGTTAAAGGTAAATATTATTTCTTGCTGCCCATTGGCAATCTTTACAACATCATTAACATAATTAACATCTTCATTTGACCGGGGGTGTTTTCAGCTCATTGCAAGTGATCAGTAATTCTTATGAGACATTCCCTTTAACTAGTCTATATAAATATTTGTTATTGATAAATTAATTTGACATGAAAATTTAAAATACTGACTGGAATAAGGAATTAGAATTCTTAACATCCTTATAAAATAATTCAGTAGTTCTAAGAGTTTAGCTTGTTCAATAAAAATAATACTTCAGAATTAATGAAGCCCCTTTGTATTTATTTAAAAGAGGTATTTATATCTTTGTGTTGCTGGAGATGCATCATTAAAACATATGTTTTCACAAAGTTCTACAGTTGATATGTTCGGGAACAAGAAATTACACATATTTATTTTTCTCTGAAATACAGTTTAGCATTTTCAGATGTCAATATTCTTTTAAGACTGGGAACAAATACTGAGAATATGAACAGAAGACTTTATTCAAATTAACCCTTCAGATGGATTTGATTCAATTTGTTTATTTGATAAAAAGTTGATGTGCCTGAAAAACAAAACTGTTTTGAATGTGAATGTGATGGAACCCAATGTGTTTGAAGTTTGATGCATCAAACCGATTCAGCTGTTTGATTTAAAGTGACAATCCCACAACATTACAATGAATCTTTCAATGTTTCCTAGTTCATTTATGTATATGCTGCTCCAATCCTACTCTAATATTATGTATATGCTGCACAATTTTGGTTGAGAATTGGAGGGGAGAAAGTAGAAGACGGAGTCGTGAGAAAGACTCTGGGTAAAAGTAGAGTGCTAGAAATTGATTATGAGATTTGAAAACATATTTGTTTCAAACATGCTGAAACTTAAGGGGATCTTTGACCAAATTGAATGGAATTGTAATGACAAAGATCAGAAATTCTTCCTTTATATACGGAGGAGACTGCAAAAGCAAGTCAGCCACACACATACAACACACACACACTCCATTGAATAAAGATGTATCTAATATTGGTCACAACACAATAGCCATGTGATTAATCTTTGGTTACCAGAAACTAGTACCTCTCTCCCACTTTGCCTAGGAATTTCATCAGGATTTCTATTGAGCCACTACTACAAACCAAATATAGAATTTAGTTGGCTTTATTTTGATCTAGCACAGCAAAGCTTAATGCCAGCAAGATGTGTTCTTTCTCTGGCCTGGCCCTATCCTTCCCCTCCTTGGTTCTATTTTCCCCACCTTTGGGGTAGCCTATTTCTCTGAATAGTTCCTAAAATGCTCCGTTCTAAAGATCCAGTTCTGTGAAAAGCTCAAGCCGTTGTCAAATATTAATAATCCTATTAAAGCCATTTTAAGGATCAAGTAAAGCCTGTCAGAGTAAACGTAACAGGCCTGTGTCCAAGGAGGAAGTCTAGTAATCGAATGGATAGAAAAATAAGACGATGAGATGGATGCGGAGAAAAATCTTAAGCAATAGAACAGCTCTTACTAATGCAAAAAACATGGAAAGTTTTCAGGGCCAAGAAATCAGGAACCACAAGTACTACAAGTTTATTTCATGCTACCTATACACCAGGATCTGATCTACTAATGGTCAAGGCGAATTGGCGCCAGAGAAGAGTTCAAGTGGGAGGGAGAGGGGAGCTGAACTTAGGTCTCCTATGGGACACAGAGACTCCAAACTATGGATGCATTTGACCCTGCCCTGAGACTCAGCCTGGTTATCTCCTACAAAAATTGATGGATCCTTTACTGATATGCTTGCAAAGCTCTGGCTAAAGATCTATCACCATAAATAATGCCACAATTGTCTGCTGTATTCTTCAGTGAAGTGATATGCATGAAACTATTCTAGAAGTCTGGGAGAAGTTGTGAAGCAGTTGCTCTTTGGCTGTATTTGGACATTGTGTTACTTGTTACATTATTTTTCTAATCTGCATATGTGTAATTATTCATGCAGCAGATACTGGCTGGGCCTGTCTGCCTCAGGCAATGATGGGTGATAGGAAAATGTTTTGATTTATAACTTCTGTAAAGAAGATCAGAAGTCACTCCTTCATTTATGCATATATTCTTGACTATGAGATTAAAAACGTGTTTGTTTCAAACAAGCTGAAATTTAAGAGGTCCTTGATTTATAATTTGATAAATTATATTTATAGTTTATATATGTGTATGCATACACACACACATACACACATTCTCTTTTTGTCTTTTGTATTTCCTTATCACTTTCCTTTCCTTTTTTTGCTTTAAATTTGCATTGTTTTTGCTTTGTAAAGTAATTCTTTAATAGAACTTTTTAAAAAAAGAAATATTCTGACCTGGTTTAAACTGGAAGTGAAACAACCCACCCAATTTTTTTTTTTACATCATCTGTATACTTTCCTTCATTTTAACCTACTTCATCTTTAAATAAAACACATTCAAAGATTTGGATGACCACTAGATGGGATCAAAGAAAAGCAGAAAATGCTTACGGTAACTCTTGCAAGCCATCTAGCAGTCATGTAGGTCTTTGCAGCCACTCAACTTCCATTCCTTTCCCTATAGTTAAAGCATTGATTAGATTTCTTTCCAAGTTTTACAATAAATATTGCTGAAGATTGATGTCAGACATCCCTAATCTGGTGTCCTTGATGTTTTCAATTATTGATCCAAGAATTGTCACTGAATATGGCTTATGGTCATCTTCACTGGGAATTCTAGAGAAAGCAACCTGTAACTCTCAGGCAGTCTAGGGCAGAGTTCAGACACAGGGTTGATTCAAGTAGCAGTAAGCATATTGAAACAAATTCAGTGTCCATAGCTGGATTCCAGAGACAACCTGCCAAGAGAAATAGTTTCAGGGAGCCAATAGATCAGGATGAAGTCAGAGACTGGTAGGTGACCAGTTCTGGCCAATAGGCACTGATGGCTCTTGGAACTACCAAATTCCAATCATCAGCATTTCCAGAAGTTCTTCCTTGTGAGACAGACCCTACAATTAAATAAGCCTTTATTCACAAGAATACTGTTTCCTTGCTCTAAGCTACATCTCTACACTTAAACTGTCAAATATCTACATTCTCTGAGTTGGGGGGTATGTGTTAGGGAGCGTGTGTCACCAAGCTATAGATTTAGATAATAATTCTTCTGAAGGAGACATGGAGAATTATAGACTAACACATTTGAAAGGTACCAGATTCGTGAAGTCTGATTTACATGAAAATATGCATGGCTGTCGGTTTGCTTGTCTGGATAATACACCGCTATAGTCCAAAGTACACTGAGGCCAGAATAGTTGATAATGAGGTGAAGAAAATGAGCAGGTGGGCAGGCTGGCTGGCTGAGGCTGAGGATTAAAAATGCATGAGCAGTCATAATTCAGCTTCAGCGTTCAACATTCTTAGAACTGGGGAGAAAGAAACCTGTGGACTCCAGCACTGAGCTGCTAGATGCAGCAAGCTGCAGAATCAGTGAAATAGAAATGAAGTGAACTTAAGGCACTCTGTTCATCAAATTGAGGGGGGGGGGTGTTTACATTTTCTTTTGTGCATCAGGAAAATGATCCCTAAGGGACATACTAGTTCAGAAATACTATGTGGGAATTCTAATGCTGACTATTCCCCCCTCCCCCAGTTTTTGCATTTTCCAAATCTATCCAGTTGAATAACAGTTTATTTGATGGCTGTGATTTCACGGCCTTCAGATTCCCCCTTCACTGCAATAGAATAATCCCATGGGGCTTCATATATGACTCACTGTTCTTTGGAAAAGATTTCTCAGCCTTTGTGCACCCACCTTATAATATGCCACAAAGCTCCCAGCCACACAAGTGTCTTTATTGCCCATTAGCCGAATTCTCCAGAAAGTACCTTTTTGGTGGTCTCCAGTGTTTGCTCTCCAAAATGCTCAGGATATTTTTCCCTTCCCATAAATTCATTTTAAAACTCCATTTTCCACTGAGATTTATGAGCAACATGACAAAAGCAATTGGTGCCTCATAAATTAAGTACTATAATTTCCGGAGTTTCAATTTGTATTTATAAGATAGCTTGTCTCTCATCATGAAAAAGATCTTTGGATTTGATGTTATCTTTTGGGTCTTTATATTTTTCTCATGTGGCACAGCAATTATAGATTTCGTCTCAAGTTTTATCCATTCCAATCCTTATGAAAATTATCCTGGGGGATAATATACAAATCCAGATAAAAGCTGGTTTTTATGTAGTAGTGATTCAGGTGCTGCAATACATTCAAAATGAGACTTGAATAGGCAACTCAGGTTAACAATTATCTCTCTGTACTTCTGTAGTATATTCTGCTGAGTTTGCAGAACTCAGGTTGGGGCAGTTCTAATACACAAAACCAGATTCATTTTGCATTTGTTCCTGATTTGGTAAATAAAGTGAGAGAAGTGCTTTCATTGATGCTTGGCTGAAGGAATGAGCGGAACCAATTTTTCTTCAGATATTTTCCAAACATTAAAACACTATTCTTTTTTTTTTTTGTATCTTTAACAAATGTTACATTGACTACAGCAAATTAATACCAGAAAGAATGAAGGCAATAATTTCTTGATGGGATTTCAGATAATTTCTAGCAGTTGACTGGAACTATATATTCTCCAGTATGTAATTACAATTGCTTCCCAAACTCAGCATAAATTCTCATCTCAGCTAGGGTTGGTCAATTTAGAGTAGTTTTAATTTACTTCACATAGATGGGTGGCTCTAATCTACTAGGTTCTCAATTTAAAAATGGTCGTGGTGTTCCATCTCCAATGGGTTGTTCAGGGTCTGTGGAATACACCCCCCCAAAAAAAAGCTTTTAAAAATTCCTTTTGCCATTCTCAATGAATAACTATCAATTGCTGAAATAGGTTCTCATACTGGAGAGAGAAAAGTGTGTATGTGCCACTTGGTGATAGCTATTGGAACAAATAATTACATTTTATATAAACCAGAGTATTGCGTGCAAAATATAGTTTCTTGCATGTTGGCCTTAGCATTCAAGTACACACAGCCCCATGTCCTTGGAGCTTGGTAGGTATAAGACAATTAACTTAAAATATGTTTTTGACTCTGTGAGCTGGTCAAAGAATCTAACTGGCACTTTGAGATTAGTAGAGCTCATTTTCTTTTTGTCATTATACTAGGAACATGACATCTCTGCTTGTGTAGACATGGCTTTTGAAAGGGATGATTCTACATCAACAAACCCCATATCTAAAGTGCAGGCAAGAAGCTAGAAGAATAGACTTTGCTTCATAAAAACAGCCTCTTACTTCACAGATTTGCAAATCTGAAGTAAGAGGCTGTTTTTATGAAGCAAAGTCTATTCTGTAGTGAGAATAGTCTATTCTGTAGTGAGAATCCTCTGTGTGTGTGTGTGTGTGTGTGTGTATGTGTGATCCACCTACCATCTTTTCTTGTACAACCTCATGTTGTATACTAACATTCAAATGTGGCAGACTTGTCATTTTTTTAAAGAAACGACTGCGTAGCAATGTGACATGCCAAGAAGGATTACACAAATACTTTTTTTTTCTGTTTCAGTCTTAAACTGGGAAAATATGAGACCAGATGAGATTGCCCAGAGGAAGATCATTTTTGGCTTTTTTCTTAAAAATCTAGGTTCCTTTCACTATGCATTAGCTGCACTTTTAGAACAAGATAAATGTGTCTTAAAATGACATCCATCACTTTCTGCAAGTAACATTTACACAACCACAAGAAAAGGAAATCAGATGCAAAGAAGCAGATAATTGACTTCTTTGTAAATGTTTGATACAGTCTATAATAAATAGAAATACACCAGTATTTCAATAAAAATGAATATTAGAAAAGATCATGCAGGCATCGACTGGCACCTCTGGTAGGCTCAGACTGGATCAAAGGCCTAAAATTAATTATCCTTAGAATACAGTTCATTTAAGAGTGATTGCAAATGATATAAATACTACAATCATCTACTCTTTGGGAATGAAATATAATGCAGGCACTGAAATTGGAAATGTGAAAAAAAGATTTCCTGACATCAGTTTGTTGCAAGAGGTACAATGCTTATTATTACTAATTTAAAGTAAGAGTACCTTTAAAAAAGTTTGTCAAAGATCAACTGTAATTTAAGTAGCAATAAAAAAAGAGAACTGCAAAATTCCACTTCTAATGCTCTAACAGGCAGTTTTCATGCTGTCTCTCAACTTCCTATCTGTTATCAGGATGTTCGGATCATTAATATCTTATGTAAGGTTTTGTTTTATGAATGATTCAGTATTGTTAAGTGTAATCAATTTTCTTAGCTTTCCCCCCTGCTTTGGTATCATCCAGGTGTTCATGCAACAATGATACTTTCTTTTTGGATTAATTTTATGATGGAATCATCAGCCAATTTGGAATTTGAAATACCATGATAGCATTGAAAGAAATTCATACTTTGATGAACTGCATGTCATCTCATCCACCAAATATCACATGGTGCTTGGGACGGCATCATGATACTGAACATCATTAAATAAATTGGAAGTTAAATGTGAACATTTCATAAGGAACATTGATTAAAATCATCTCAGGAGGCCAGTGTAATAGGTACTGTTGCAAATGTCAGGAAAACTAAATATTTTCAGGTGATCTCCAGATAATGAGAACTGTAACCATAACCACTGAGAAACTGAAAAATTTCTCATGCATGATCTAGACAGAAGCTCCTTTTCTTGGATTGTGATATATAAAAGAAGATGTCACCAGGTTATATTATATGGCATGGAAAGGACTTTATATAGGCAGTTTTGGACAGAGGCATTAAAAAAAAATTAGTCCAACATTTTTTTTTACTAGTACTGGTGCAATAATATATCCTAAATGAAACCTCTGCAAAATGTTCTTTCCCACATTTCTTGTTGCTTCTCACAAAATGATAGGTACAAGGCACATATAATAGATGGCCCCATTACTGCTGTGTTAATAGATCATGTAGCAGCCAGCAGAGTACCCAGTTTTAATAGACATTTGTGAGGTGATTTGTTTGCAATTAGAAGTCCATGCTTGGAATGGCTCCTGACTTGAAGAGTCAGTGTATATAACTGAGAAACTAACTTCAATCCCAGAGACACTAAACACAACTTGAAATCCAACCATAAATCACCCAAAGTTAGCCCACATAACCCTAACACATTTCAGTGTTTACCCAATATTCAGCTTAGTGCTGTCATCCTTTCCTACCTTGCTGGTTGACAACCCCAAATTAGGGCCATGTGGACATATTCCAATCCAGATTTAAGGCAAACATTTTTTTAAGCTCACTTCCCCTGGGGCCTGTATTAAGGTAGGCAGATCATTTCAAGAAATAAAGGTGTTAGATCTGGGGTGGATCGGCTCGAAGGAGACGCAAGACCATCTTAGTAAGTTCAGCTCTTTATTTAGAATTAGAATAGTCTGAAGAATACAAGCCGCGGCAGTCCCTCATTTCGGGCTGGCTTGCAGCTCGGCGGCCAATGGCAGCGCTTTGAATCTCCCACGATCGGCGCAGCCAATCGTGGTAGATTCCTAGCGCTCCAATCACGGCAGGGGTCTCAACCAATCAGGTCGCTGTCCGTCTGGACCAATCAGTTGCGAGGGTTTGGAGTATGCTAATATAGCACACCCCTCCCCTCTTGGTTTCATCTGTCAGTGCGTTGTGACGTAGTTGTGCAGGTAGGCGGGGCTTCGTACCTTCCTAGTTGACCTGCGCAGTTCAGTTCCAGCGTGGTCGTCGACCGGTTCGGAGGGATTCTCTGTCGTTCCTGGGATGGAACCGCCTGAAAGGGTGAGCCCGGCTTTTCTTGGTAGCTCCCTCCCAGTCTACCCGGGCTGGTTGAGCTGCCGTTCCTGTTATTCCCACCGGATCTTTCCAGGCTGGTTGAACTGGCTTGGCTGCTTCTTCCAGGTGAAGATTCTGGGGATTCGTGTCCTGTTGGTCCTGCATTTACTGGTGGGTAGGACCGGTTTATTTGTGGTTTATTTGTTCTGGGTGGGGGGTGTTCTGCTTGCGCTAGGAGGTTCCCTTCAACCCTTTCTTTAATGCTTGCCGTTTCCCCCCCCCTTCTAGTTTCTTGCTTGGGTGTATGGTTGTTGGTGACGGCTATTCTTGACCTTAGTTGGTTGATGTGCCGTTTCCAGTTTTTTCCGTCACTTGTCTCTAATCGGTATGATAAGGGGCCGGTTATTTGGGTGATCGTGGCTGGTACCCAGAGTGGTTCCCCTGAAAGATTTTTTGCGTATACTGTGTCCCCTATGTTAAATTTTCTGTGTTTGCTGGAGGAACCCGGGGGTTTTTCAGGGTTGTATATTGAGTGCATTCTATCTAGCGTCGACCGTAGTTTCCTGCCCATCATTAGTTCTGCCGGGCCTCTATTTGTGGTCGCGCTAGGTGTGATGTGTTGAATGAGGAGCATTTTATTGATTTTGTCCTGTATGTTGGCTGCTTCTATTTTCTGGATGGCTTTTTTCGTGTATTGGACCATGCGTTCCGCCTGCCCATTCGCCGCAAGATGGACGGGCGCAGTTAACGCATGGCGTATGCTTTGGCCTGCCAGAAATTGTTCAAATGCTAGTGCGGTGAACTGGGGTCCATTGTCTGACACTAGCACATCTGGCAGGCTGTGCGTGGCAAAGAGTTTACTCGGTTTTTTTATTACCACCTCCGTTGTGGTAAACTTCATGGTGCTTACCTCCAGCCAGTTGGAGTAAGCGTCTACTATAATAAGGCACATGTGCCCCTTGGTTGGCCCCGCGAAGTCTATGTGAATCCTAGACCATGGGCCTTTTGGCATTTCCCACTCTTGGGTTGGGGTGGTGGGAGGATTTGGTCTGGATTCTTGGCATTGTTTGCATTTGGTTACCCAGGTTTCGATCTGTTTATCCATTTCCGGCCACCATGTGTAGCTTCTGGCCAGGCTTTTCATTTTGACCATCCCTGGGTGTCCCTCTTGCAGCATCCCCAACACCCTTTCCTGTAATGTTTCTGGGATTACCACTCTGTTCCCCCAAAGTATACAGCCCTTCTTGGTAAAAAGTTCAGTCTGTCTGTTTCGGAAGGGTCTGAACAGTTCGTCCCTGTCCCCTTCCAGCCACCCTTTTCCAACCCAGCTCAAGACTCGCGCCAGCCGCTTGTCTTTATTTGTTTCTCTGGCAATGTCTGGCGCGGTCACGAGCGGGTTGGATATTATTTCTATTTGAAGTACCTTTGTCGTGGGTGCCAGGTCTTCTTCCAGGTTGGGCAGGGGTGAGCCGCTCAGGGCGTCTGCGTGGGCGATGTCCTTGCTGGGTCGGTGTACCAGCTGGTAGTTATATGCTGCTAGGAATTCGGACCACCTTGTCATTCTTGGTGATAGAATATTCGGTGTGGCCTTATTTCCTGCCAGGATCCCCAGCAACGGCTTGTGATCTGTGATGATTGTAAAAGTCTTACCGTAAAGGTATTCGTGAAATTTCTTGACGACGGCGATGATGGCTAGGGCCTCTTTGTCAAGTTGGCTGTAATTTCTCTCTGGTTTTGAAAATGTCCTTGATGAGAAAGCGATGGGTGCTTCCCTCCCATCCGGTAGCTGGTGGCTGAGGATGGCACCAATCCCAAAAGGCGATGCGTCGCATGTTACCGTTAATGTCAGGGTCTCGCTGTACTGGATTAATACCGCGTCAGATGTTAGCAGGTTCTTAGTATTGGTGAAGGCGCTCTCTTCCCACTCCCCAGGTCTAGGTGGCTGTTTTGTCCAATAACCTATGCAGTGGTTCTGCCACGGTCGCCTTTTGGGGTAGGAAGACATTGTAAAAATTTAACAGTCCCAAGAAAGCCTGTAGCTCCATTTGTTTTTGGGCCGTGGCGCTTCCCTTATGGCTCTCAGTTTCTTTTCTGTGGGGTGGATCCCTTGCTTGTCTAGGAGGTATCCTAGAAATTCAACCCTCTCTGCCCGTAGTTGGCATTTCCCTTTTTTAACTTTGAGTCCCGAGTCTCTGAATTTCTTCAGTACCTCCCTCAACCGGGCTTCCAGTTGCTTTTTGTTTTTCGTGGCCACCAGCATGTCGTTAAAGTAGGGCACCACCCCCTTTATGCCTTGGAGGAGTCTTTCCATGAGGCTTTGGAAAAACCTGGGTGCCACACTGACTCCAAATTGGAGCCGGTTGCAACGGAAAGCCCCCCGGTGTGTTACGATGGTCTGGGCTTCAGTGGTTGTGGCGTCGACCAGCAGTTGCTGGTAGGCTTGTGCCAGGTCGAGTTGTGCGAAAATCCGGCCTCCCCCCAGTGAGTGCAGAAGGTGCTGTACTACTGGGATGGGGTATGCGCTTTGTCGGAGTGCGTGGTTCAGGGTGGCCTTGTAGTCACCACAGATTCTCACGGACCCATCTGGCTTGATGGGGGTGACTATGGGGGTCTCCCACCGGGTGTGATCGATTGGTTCCAGCACCCCTTGCGCGATGAGCTTGTCTAGCTGCTCATCAATTTTGGGCTTGAGTGCAAATGGCACTCGCCTTGCCTTAAGGCGGATTGGCGCGATGCTTGGGTTTATATTGAATGAGATAGGGGACCCCCGGTACTTGCCTAGGCTGTCATCGAAGACTTCCTGGAAGTCCCTCACGAGCGCCGTTTCCCAGTCGTCTCTCCGATGTGGTGGATGCTGGTTACTTCGATGCCCAGGGGTGCGAACCACTGCAGTCCCAATAGGCTCGGCCGATCTCGTCGACGATCATCAGGGGTAGCACTTTGGTGTGGCTCTTGAAGGTGATTTTGAAATGGCCTCTGCCGATTACAGGGATGCGGTTTCCCTGGTAGTCTTTGAGAGTAGTGTTTGGTCTTCTAGTTCGTGGCGGCGGATGGTGGGTGCCAGGCGCTTGATGGTGCGCCATGAGACCATGGAGAGGAAAGACCCAGAATCCACCTCCATGTCACATGGCTGGGCTTCTATCGCCACCATCACGTATACTTTCCTGGCGTCGCTTGTGGAGGAATGGCCGATGATGATGGTTTGGTGTGTTTCCTCCCTTTGTCTTGCCTCGTGCAGCCGCCTGTTCCGACCCTCTTGGCTCCAGCAGCTCTCCGTCTGGCGATCTTGGTGTCTGGTGGGGGTGCTCTCTCGCCATCAGGGGCTGCCATCTCGTTGCCTGGGGCTGCCTTCTCGTCGTCGCGGGCTGTAGTGCCTTTTATTTCGGCACACCTTGGCGATGTGCCCCCGTTTCTTGCAATGCCGGCAGATGGCATCGAGAAAACGGCAGTCCGAATGGGGGTGATTACCTTCGCAGCCGGCGCATTGGAACCTCGACTTACGATCTCGTGGTTCCCATCGCTCCTGCATTGCTTGAAGGTGGTGGATCTCCTCCTCCTCGTCCTCGGTCTCTGAGAAGGAGTCGATGTCACCGTGGTGTGTAGTGTCCTGGTGGTCAGCTTTGGGTCGCCTCTCGGGGGTCGAGGTCATCTCGCCAGCTGCTGGTCGTGTCATGATGCTCGATTGTCGCATCTGAGCTGCTGATTTCTTGGCCACCTCAGCCGTGGTGGCCTCAGTGAGGGCATCGGCGAGGGAGATGTCACCCTTTGCCCTGATGCAGCTTTGGAGGATGGGGTCTTGGAGTCCCAGGATGACACAGTCTTGTAGTGCTTCGTCCGGATCAGCGAAATTGCATAGGCCGCCCAAGTCTTGTAGCGCTGCCATGAAATCGCCACGCCCCTCGTCCTCACGTTGATCCCGCCTGTAGAAATCATGCCGCCGGATGAGGTTGGGCACGACGGGGGCGTAGTGGCTTTGTAGTAGGGGCTCGAGGTCGCCCCACTCCATGGTCTTGATGTCCTCTGGTTTGGCCAAGGCTTTGGCCATCTTGAACACTG
>BHEV01030425.1:0-14621 GCA_004319985.1 Emydocephalus ijimae
CCTTAGAGGCTTTCTAGTCTGACCCCCCTTCTCATAATAGAGTTGGAGGGGGCCTTAGAGGCTTTCTAGTCTGACCCCCCCCTTCTCATAATAGAGTTGGGAGGGGTCTTGGAGGCCTTCTAGTCTGACCCCCTTCTCATAATAGAATTGGAGGGGGCCTTAGAGGCTTTCTAGTCTGACCCCCCTTCTCATAATAGAGTTGGAGGGGGCCTTAGAGGCTTTCTAGTCTGACCCCCCCTTCTCATAATAGAGTTGGGAGGGGTCTTGGAGGCCTTCTAGTCTGACCACCACCACCACCACCCCCCACTCAAGCAGGAGTCCCTACTACACCATTTCAGACAAATAGTTATCCAATTTCCTCTTCAAAACCCACGACTGCTGGATATCATTCCACCGCTTAATTATCCCGTCGAATATCGTCTTGATTCTCTTACACGTTTGCTCGGTTCTTTTCAATAAACCGGCCCCAAATACCTCGCCCATCTAGTGGTGGGGAGTTCCGTAGTCTCACCCTTCCCCATTCTGCCCCATTCTTTCTTTCATCAGCTCTGGATTTCCCCCAACCACCCTTAACTTGAGAAAAAAAGAGAACTTTGACTTCCCACAGCGGGTGGTTTTACACCCCTCTTCCTCCTCCTCTCCCTTTTCCGCCTCGTCTTGCCCGCACGGAAAGATTGCTGAG
Organism: Emydocephalus ijimae; assembly: GCA_004319985.1. Lineage (NCBI taxonomy): Eukaryota > Metazoa > Chordata > Lepidosauria > Squamata > Elapidae > Emydocephalus > Emydocephalus ijimae. The sequence continues at coordinate 683 of BHEV01030425.1, forward strand.
TGGTGCCCTTTCCTCCTGGGAGCCCTTGCGAGCCGTCTCCAACTGTCCTTCTCTCACCCCTGGCAAATTCTCTCTTTCTCTCTCTCTCTCGTCGTTAACAGCAGCAAGCAAACGCTGCGTGGGCAGGGAAGCTCCTATTATGGGCTGGAACGGCAAAATCCCTTCCAACGAAAAGAAATTTTTTTTAAAAAAAAATTATTATTATTTTGTCACGCTTGGAGGCAGCGAAAGTTCAGCTTCTCCGCCGCCGGCAGAGGACAAGGGACGCAGGGAAAGAGATGTGGGTGGTTCTCGTAAGGTTGTCAGCCGTGCTGGGCTCCCATCGAGTTCAAGGAAGGGGGGGGGAGAAGATATGAAGCGGGGAGGGGGGGAAAAAAGAAAGAAAATTCAAATCTCTCTTTTTTTTCCCCCTGCTCCGGAGAGAAGCGATCCTGTTGGCAGGATTTTGCAGGCCGTTGTGTTCCCGAGAAGAGAAAAATGCCACAACGGAGAACGGCAGATGGGGCTGTGCATTTGTGCCTCTGTGTGGGGTGTGTGTTTGTGTGTGTGTGTATACACACAACATGGAGGCTCCTGTAGGAGAATGAGAGCAAAGATGAGAAAATTTGGCAGCTTTCTCACGCTAGAATTGGGGTTTTTTTTTCCCCAAACTGTCCCCCAAATGTCTCCCTTTTCCACTGGAAAAGATATATCTGTAATATATATAAATATATTTATACACACACACACACACACATATATAATTCATTCATTCATTCTCCAGACCCTAAAATTACTTTTAATGTACTTACTGAGCTTTCGTCAGCCTTTGCTGACATTGTCAGAATTTTAAACTACCATTACAGAGATCTCTGCCTTTATATATCATTAATATATATATAACATTTTATACATACATACATCATTCATTCATTCATTCTCCGGACCCTAAAATTACATTTAATGTACTTACTGAGCTTTCATCAACCTCCGCTGACATCATCAGAATTTTAAACTACCATTACAGAGATCTCTGCCTTTATATATCATTAATATATATATAACATTTTATACATACATACATACATACATACATACATACATCATTCATTCATTCATTCTCCAGACCCTAAAATTTCATTTAATGTACTTACTGAGCTTTCATCAGCCTCCGCTGACATCTTCAGAATTTTAAGCTACCATAACGACAGAAAAGTTGGGCTCGATGTTGCGGTCGTAAGTCAAGGACTGCCTAATATCCAGAAAGCTCTTGGAGACATCCAGCCTGATTATTTGAGGGACAACTGTCTCTCCAATCTAGCCCTTATTCAGGTTTCTGTTGTCCAGAAGCCGGTTTAGAAAAGGTAGACTATCCCTGAGCATGGAGGTTCTTCTGAATTATTGAGACCCCCATCTCTTTTTAAGGAGGTTTGTTCTCTTTTGCATTAGTTTATGAGAGAGTTTCAAGACTTTCTCAAGACTTTCAAGAAGAGACTTAAATGCCATCTGTCAGAAATGGTGTTGGGTCTCCTGCTTGGGTGAGGGGTTGGACTAGATGACCTACAAGCTCCCTTCCAGCTCTGATCATCTGTTAATCTGTTATGCCTTTTAGGGTGAGTTTGTTTTTATTTCTTTTTGAAACGTCAGGAAATCCGGCGTCCATCAGTTACCTAAATGTAGATTTATTCAACGCAGGAATCTTTGTGCTTTTTAAATTCATTTTTATTTTTGGGGGGGCTACACACAACACGTGAAGTTTAGCCTTGAGCTAAAATGGCAGTTTTGGAAATACTTCGGCTCGGAGTTATAGGTAAAAGCAGCCAGAAGATAGAAGGAATAACCCCCTCCCCCCAAAAAAGATCATTTTAATGAATAATAAACCCTTTTTTTAAAAAAAAAGATAATTTTTCCTTTTGAGAAGTGCTCAGAGTTGCACATCGAGCCCGGAAGCTGATTATTCAATGGATAAAAAAAACCTGAATTAGCTTCTCTGCAACATTTCTTTCTTTATGAACTTTTCGAATCCTTTTCGCTGCGGTTTTTTCTTTCCCTCCCCCCCTTTCAACAGTGAATAAGCAAGGGGGAATAAATGAGACCAGCGACAATCTTTTTAAATAGAAGGCTTATTGCGGTTTTGTTAAAAATAAAATAATCGTAGAAGCTAATGCTTTCCGCCAGCATCCGCCCCAAAAAACCCCCATGAGAATTGGAGAAAATTAGATTATAGCAATATTTGATACAGGTTGTCCTGGACTTAACCGCCATTCAGAGTTGCAACGACCCTGCAAAATCGGAGTTTATGACAGGTGCTCGGGTTTATGACCGTCACAGCATTCTCGCCAGTCGTGTGGTCCAAATTGGTTTGCTTGGCAACTGGCATGTGTTTACAACGGTTACAGCCTCCTGTGGGAATCACGTGATCACCTATGGTGACTTTCCCCACCCAGGTGGGAGGGAGGGCGGGGAGGAAAAGTTGGGTTTGCTTAACGGCTGTGTAATGTGGTTAACAGCTTCAGTGATTCGCTTAACAACCAAGACAAAAAAAAGGTTGAAACATTGGATGTGACTCATTTAACAACTGCCTTACTTAGCAACAGAAATTCTGATCCCAACTAGATAGATGGATGGATGGATGGACGGACGGACGGATAGATAGATAGATAGATAGATAGATAGATAGATAGATAGAAAATAGAAAGATAGATGAATAGATAGATAGATGATAAATAGATGAATAGATAGATAGATATAGATCGATGATAGATAGATAGATAGATAGATAGATAGATAGAGAGAGAGAGAGAGAGAGAGAGAGAGAGAGAGATAAATTATCATCTATCATCTCTATCTATCTATCTATCTGATAGATAGATAGATGATAGAGATGATTAGATAGATAGATAGATAGATAGATAGATAGATAGATAGATAGATGATAATTAGAAAGATAGATAGATAGATAGATAGATAGATAGACAGACAGACAGACAGACAGACAGACAGACAGATAGATAGATAGATAGATAGATAGATAGATATAGAGTAGATAGATAGATATATGTAGAGAGAGAGATAAAGATAAAAACTAGATGAAGGGAAGGAGGTAGAGAGAGAGATGTGTGTATACACACACAGAGAGAGAGAGAGAACTAAATGGAGGGAGGGAGGGAGAGATGAAAGATAGATAGCCAGACAGATAGATACAGAGAGATAGAGATAAAGATAAAAACTAGATGGATGAAGGGAAGGAGAGAGAGAGATTGTGTGTATGAATACATATGGAGAGATAAAACTAAATGGAGAGAGGGAGAGATGAAGAAAAAAACTAAATGGAGGGAGGGAGAGAGAGATGATAGATAAAGAAACAGACAGACAGAGACACATAGAGAAATAGAAATTAGATGGAGGGAGGGAAAGAGAAAGAGATGGAGACATAGATATATAGAGATGGATGAATGGATGGAGAGAGACAGACAGGCAGGCATACCCATGTATCCATTGTTTTATTGGTACATGAGATTATACCAGTCTAAGAACCTGCAAATTTCCAGGTGTCGCTGGAAACCCCAACACCCATCCCCTCTACTGGCAGGGGCTGATGGAAATTGGGGCTCCACAAGCTCCGGGGAGATCCACTCCGGGGCTAACTTCGGAATTCTGGAATATGTCCTTCTCCATTTTAAGGCTGTGGCTTAAAACCAGAGGCGCAGACGCGTCTTGTCTGCGGTGCGAATCCTGCGGCTCTCGAGTTCCAGGTGCCAATTCTGCACCCATGATTTTATTTCCCTTATGGAAAGTTCCAGGAATGACAGTTGCTGATTATCAATGGCTCGACCTACCTATGTGCTCCCCCCCGCCCCGCCTTGAGCAAGAACATTTTCTGAATTTGTTTCTCTCTCTCTCTCTGTCTCTTTCTCTCTCTCTCTCTCTCTCTCTCTCTGTCTCTTCCTTCCTTCCTTTTTTTTAAATTTTAGATAATCGCCTTTGACGAATTGCACATAGATTTTAAGAATCCCATCGACCAGGGCAATCCAGCCAGGGCAGTAAGTCTAAACATATGATGTCTGAGGTTTGTGTGTCTCCGTCTCCATTTGTCTGTCTTCTCCCTCTCCTTTCCCACACCCCCCACTAGTCAAAAATCTCCTGCTTGGGCCGGGAGGGTGGTGGTGGGGCGAGTTGGACTAGATGACCTTACAGGTCCCTTCCAACTCTGTTTTAATTGGCTGTACGCAGCCCCCCCCCAAAAAAGTGCCATTTATTTCCTCTCTTCGGTTGGGTGGCCTGCAAGTATACGCTGAGCACTGCAATATCATTATATAAATATTTCCTTATATCATGATATAAATATAATTTATATCATGATATAAATCATGACAATACCTCACCCTCTTATATTCATGAGTCTGCTGCATTTCTGTTGAGATTTACAGATAGTCCCCAACTTACAATGGCACGCTTAGCGGCTGAAGTCACAACGGCGCTGGGAAAAAAGGGACTTAGGGCCGCTTTTCACACTTATGACCTTTTCACACTTACGATCGTCGCGGTATCCCCCTGGTTAAAAATTCAGACCCTTGGTGATGGATTCATATTTGTGACGGTGGCATGAAGCTAGACTCGCTTAATGTCCATCTTACTCATTAAACCACTGCAAGGGGATTCACTTAACAAGGACAGCCAATTTCTATATCTTACCGGGAAAAAATACAATAAAAGGAATACATATTTAATTTGACATGTCTTCACAGCGGCTAGAATTGTGTTTGCACAACAGTGGAAAAACGAAGAGATCCCTGCAGATGAAAATGTAATTAAAGATATATATTAGAGTGTGCAGAAATGGATAGATTAACACTTAACAATTAAGGAGAAGGAAGAAACTGAGTATTATTTTTCTGACGTGGGATTTGTTTTATCAATGGCTATGTCAACTCATAAAATATTTCTATGGTTGTTTTGGAATTGCCAACTGAAAGAGGGCGGGGGGAGCAGTGTGGCAGCTTGGAAATTGAAAGTGCATTCCATAAATAGTTTTTCAAAGATAGTAACTAGGTGACTGAAGTTTCTGCTGCTCAAAATTCTAATTGGAGAACATGATTGATGACTTTGGGCTATGGAGGTATCCCATTGGAGAATATACATCCAGGGTGTGGGGGCGAGAAGACCAGGGTCAAGTGGGAAATGAGTCTTAGAGTCGGCTGCACCCAGGTAATGCCAGCATGGTCACTCCTAATAAATCTTTTTTTTGTTTTTTACACTGAGAGATATGGCTAGAGACTTATGATTTGAACAGGGGTGCAGGTCGGAGCCTTGACAGAAGTGGCAATACACAAGGTGTCAGACACAGAAGAAAATTATCTTGTGTTCCTTGCGATGCAAAAGTTGCAAAAAATATATATAAATAAATAAAAGTACTAGTTCAATTTGGCACCATTGCTTTTCTTAATTACGAGAAAACATTCCAGGTGTTTTGGAGTAAAAACACCTTTAAGGGCGAGCGCAAACCAGCATTTTTAAAAAATTCGAATTTAATGTCGTCTCAATGAAAATGAACATAAGCTCCAATGGTTTACAAGCGGGGCTTGTCATTGTTCTGCACCGTGGGTCAGGCGGAAATGTGCAAATTGTCGAGGGCTGGAAGACTTGCACAGCCCCTGCTGTTTAAGAATGGGTGCGTGTGAGTGTGTTTGAGCGTCTGAGACGGGGCACGCTTTGAGCTGGAGGTAACGATTTCGTGATTGATTAAACTAATTTATGCAGGCACCCAACTCGCAGAGGGCAAGGCCGGGCGGCCTTAACACCGAGCTCAAAACAAAAAAAGAAACGGTTCCTAATGCAAAAAAATAGTAATTTAGATTTCATGGTAAAATCAAAGATGGAAAAGTATAAAAGCCAGACTAACAAGAAAGGATAAAGGAAGGGTGTTAAAAATGGCAGTGGTTTTACTGGTTTTTAAGGTTTTTAAGAAAAGACAAGACAGCCATTTGTCTGGAATGGGTAGAGGGTGTCCTGCTTGAGAAAGGGGTTGGACTAGAAGACCTCCAAGGTCCCTTCCAACTCTGTTATTCTGTCCTTCTTTCTTCCTTCCATCCTTCCTTCTTTTCATCCTTCCTTCCTTCCATCCATCTTTCCTTCCTTCCTTCCTTCCTTCCTTCCATCCATCCTTCCTTCCTTCCTTCCGTCCTTCCTTCCTTCCATCCATCCTTCCTTCCATCCTTCCTTCCTTCCTTCCATCCATCCTTCCTTCCGTCCTTCCTTCCTTCCATCCATACTTCCTTCCATCCTTCCTTTCATCCTTCCATCCTTCCTTCCACCCTTCCTTCTTTTCATCCTTTCTTCCTTCCATCCATCTTTCCTTCCTTCCTTCCTTCCTTCCATCCTTCTTTCCATCCTTCCTTCCTTCCTTCCTTCCTTCCTTCCTTCCTTCCTTCCTTCCTTCCTTCCTTCCGTCCTTCCTTCCTTCCATCCATCCTTCCTTCCTTCCTTCCTTTCATCCTTCCATGCTTCCTTCCACCCTTCCTTCCTTCCTTCCTTCCTCTGTTATTCTGCTATTCCTTCCTTCCTTCTCCATCACTGGGGGTCTCATCAGCCACAATGTCGTGCAGCTGAGGAGCATGGAACTTGTAGTCCGAAAGATTTTTGGGGAATGGAGACTTTTGGTGTTCCTTTTTCTGTGAATTTGTCCTTTAAAATGCTTGTCTGGGTTGAGATGCAGACCAGAGGCCAGAACTTAAATTCAATAAAGAAAATTTTCCAGCAAGGTTTATCCAGAGCAGATCCATTGATTTCTCTGTGGGTTGAGGACACGTGTGCAACCCACAGCCTTTAGAGAATAACAGAGTTGGAAGGGACCTTGTAGGTCATCTAGTCCAACCCCCTGCTCAGGCAGGAGACAAATGGTTGCCCAATCTCTTCTCAATCACCTCCAGGGTTGGAGCAACCACAACTTATTCCACTGGTAGAAAATTCCTCCTTTAATTCCAGGTTGCTTCTCCCCTTGATGACTTTCCACCCGTCGCTTCTTGTCCTATCTTTTGGGGCTTTGGAGAATAACTGGAACCCCTCTTCTTTGGGGCAGCCCCCGAGATATTCGTTGCAAGCTTTTCAATACAACAGGGCTCTCAAATTTTTGAGAAACAGCAAAAAGGCTCTTTAAAAAATAATAATAATAACGATGATGATAATAATAATAATAATAATAATAATAATAATAATAATAATAATTCAGAATCCAGCTCTTTGTCCGAGGCAGGCCTGCGTAAACGGTTTCCTGCAGGCGAGGAAGCCCCTTTGAGATCAAACTAGAACATTTCATCTCACCAGGACTTGCAAGATCAGCCAAGGACACATTCAGGAGTCCCAGATCTTTGCAAATGGCCTCTAAATTGTGGCTGGCACTTCACCAGGAAGTGGTGTCTCTTAGCTGGACCACCTCCTCCTCAAGGTATAAATAATGCCGTCTGACCTCAATATTTTTTTCCCCCTTCTACGATCCCGCCGGGCGCAAAACAAGGTGGATGCCCTGGATCAGGGCATACTTGCAAGCTACGGACTGCGCAGGTGGGGATAAAAAAAGGAAGGCTCTCCCCTTCCTTTTTTCCATCATCTTTGCACGAAATCTCCAAAGGAAAAATAAAAAAAATCCAGATATAGCCCTGGAACGTTTTGCCTGCAAAGGCCCAAAACGACGCCGAGATTTGAACTCGGAATAAAGAGAGATTTCTTTATTTTATTTTTTTATTCCCCGAAAATACGACCTACCCTGAAAGTAAGACCTAGCTCAGTGGTGGCTAACCTTTTTCGGTTCCTGGGCCAAAAATTGTGTGCACGCTGCCGGCACCCAGAAGGCAATGCACACCTCCCCACGGCCCCTGTGCATGTGCGCAGAATCTGCCACCCTCCCCCGCCCCCTTACTTGCACTGAGCCTCACAGCTGATTTTCGGCCGGTTTGAGGCATTTTTCAGCCTCCCAGAGGCTTGAAAAAAAGCCTCTGCAGGCTTTGCAGGCCGAATAATAGGCCCGTTTCGTCACTTCCGGTATTACCGGAAGTGACGAGACGAGCCTATTATTTGTCATGCAAAGGCTTTTTTTCAAGCCTCTGGGAGGTCGAAAAAAGCCTCAAACGAGCCGAAAATCAGCTGAGAAGCACACGGCATGCGCCCTGAGGTAAGTTTGCCTTCTAGCACTGATGATGTTACCTAGTTGGGTCGTGAAATGTCTGCAAGAAAACCACCAAGCTCAGAGAGCACTAAGGAGCATACAGTCTCCTCTTCCTCCTCTTCTTCTCCTTTTCTCCTTCTCCTTTTCCTCCTCCTCCTCTCCATTAACCCCACTCCCTACTAGCACTGATGGTGTTACCTAACTGGGTTACAAAACGTCTCCAAGAAAGCCAGCAAGCTCCAGGAAGCTCCGAGGCCAAGTGTGAGCCATAAATAGCCTCTTCTATTGATAGCAGCCGAATCTCTTATGACTTTCCATTCCTGAACAGTGAAAATTTGGATCTGCCAAATATTTTTCGGGGGTGGGCAATATGGCAGATGGAAGATCTTTCTTCGGTGGTTTTGCAAAGCCGGAGAAACCTTTTTTGCAGCCCCCAATTGGAGTCACCCAACCCGTCTCTTCCCTCCATTGTTGCCATCCCTGCCGTAAGTGACTATTTCAACATAAATTTTATATTTTCCCCCTGCAGAGAGAAAGGTTGAAAAATGTGGAACGCATCTGTTGCCTTTTGAGAAAGGTGAGTATCCTGCCTTTTGTAAATGATTTCTCCATCCCTATTTCTCCCCCCCAGCCCAAGGATTCCTTTATACGAAACACCAATTTCTTGGTATGTTTAAAAGCTGGAGGAACTGATTAAATGCCACTTTCTAATGTTTTGGTTAAAACCACAGATGGAATATGGCAGCCAGTTTTTGGTTTACACAATATTAAAAAAAAAAGGATGTTGAGACTCCGGGAAGAGTGCAGAAGAGAGCAGCAATGAGGATTACAGGAGGATAAAGTAGAAAGAATGTTTGCAGGAATTGGGGGTGTCTCTAGTTTCATGAAAAGAAGGACTAAGAGTGACATGATAGCAGAGTTCCAATATTTGAAGGGCTGCCCCAAAGAAGAGGGAGTCAATTTATTCTCCAAAGCACCTGAAGGCAGGACAAGAAACAACAGGTGGAAACCGATCAAGGAGAGAAGCAACTTAGAACTAAGGAGGAATTTCCTGACAGTGGGAACAACTCACCAGTGGAACAGCTTGCCACTAGAAGTCGTGGGTGCTCCATGATTGGAGGTTTTCCAAAAAGAGACTGGACAGCCATTCGTCCAGAATGGTAGAGGGTTTCCTGCCTGAGCCAGGGGTTGGACTAGAAGACCTCCAAGGTCCCTTCCAATTGGTTGCCACAATATAAAAATATATTGGGACTCTAGAAAGATTGCAGTGAAGAGCAACAAAGAGGATTAGGGGACTGGAGGATGAAACATGTGAAGAACAGTTGCAGGAATTGGGAATGTCTAGATATCTTACCATCTTTCTCATATTTTCTCTCTAGCCATCATCCATCCCTCTTTTACCTTCTACTTCTGTTTCCTCCCTCCCTGGTTTTTCTCCTTCCTTCCTTACTGCCTGCCTATATCTATCTATCTATCTATCTATCTATCTATCTATCTATCTATCTATCTATCTATCTATCTATCCATCCATCTATCTATCTATCTATCTAATCTATCTATTATCTCCTTCCATCCTTCCTTCCATATCTATCCATCTATCTATCTATCTATCTATCTATCTATCTATCTATCTATCTATCTACTTTCTAATATTTTCTCTAGACATCATCCATCCCTCTTTTATTTTCTACTTGTTTCTTCCCTCCTTGGCTTTTCTCCTTCCTTCCTTCCTTCCTTCTCCTTCCTTCCTTCCTGCCTGCCTACCTACCTACCTGTCATCTTTCTAATATTTTCTCTCTAGCAATCATCCATCCAACTTTTATCTTCTTCTTGCTTTCTCCCTCCCTCTGATTTTTCTCCTTCCTTCCTTCCTTTTTTCCCCACTTTCTGTCTCTCTCTCTCTGTGTTTTTCTATCCCATCTATATCTATCTATCTTATATTTTCTCTCTAGCCATCATCCATCTATCTTCTACCTACTTCTGTTTCCTCCATCCCTAGCTTTTCTCCCTCCCTTCCTTCCTTCCATCCATCTTTTCTGTCCATCTGTTCTAACCATTCACCCATCTCCTATCTTTCTCTCTCTCTCTCTCTCTCCAGCCATCTATCCATCCATCTTGTTCTTTCTTCTCTCTCCCTCCCTCCGTCTCCTGCTCTCCAAAGCAAGTACAACACCCATCAGATCCGGCTTCACTCCCTTGTTCTCCACAAAGGTCTGATTTGCTAAAACGAGCTTTAAGCCCCCAGGGTGTTTGCGGGCGCCCACCGCCAAGGGTTATTCTTGTCTGGAAGTGTGGCTCTGTGTACATGCACGTCCAGTACAAAGTGAAGCCTCTTCCTCTCCAATCTGTTGAAGCTTGTTCCTGTCAGTCTAAATTAAACCGAAACGAAGGAAGGAAGCGGCTCGTGCATTGGGGAGATAGAGATTCTCAGCGTTTTCAGTTTGGGCACAAAATGGATTAATTTTGTTAGGGGTAACACAAAAGCCAAATTTTACCCCTTAATTTGACCCCTTCTATCTTGGAAAGGCTACCAGAATAATCACCATCTCCAAACTCTTATATTGTATTAAGTTGCATTCTTCTATTGCATTGTGCTGCACTCTTATATTGCAGTATTTTATTGCATTATAATACATTATTATTCTGTGTTCTTATGTTGCATTCTTATATCTTATAATATATTTAAGATTTACTCTTAAATCACAAGCACTCCATCACTGGAGGTTTTTAAGAAGAAACTAGACAGTCACTTGTCTGAAAAGATATAGCTTTTCCTGTTTGAGCAAGGGGCTGGACTAGAAGACCTCCAAGGTCCCTTCCAGCTCTATTCTATTCTATTTTATTATGTTACTGCATTATTATACATTATGCTTCATTCTTATATTGCATTACTTTATTGCATTGTAATATATTACGTTCCGTTCTTATATTGCCTTATGTTGCATCCTTTTATTGCATTATTATAATACATAATACATTATTATGCTGCATTCTTCGGACATATTGCATTATTTTATTGCAATATTGTATCTTATGCTGCATTCTTTTATTGACCTATTGCATTCTTACGTTGCCTTCTTTTTCCACACTTTTATACATTGCAATATTATTTTTGCCTTGTTGGTATTGCATTTTTCTTTCATTACGATTTCTTTTTGCAAAAGCAGATTGGACTTAGAAACCAAATGTCAACTAGTTCAGATTGCAATTTCTGATCGGGAAATATTTGATGCCATTCCCATTTCAAACCTATCCAATCTTAGATTTATGGCAGAGATGTTGTGACACCTGACAATAAAACATTGGGCTGATCATGCAATAGTGATGAATTCATTAGTCAGCCAGTGACTATTAATAAGTATAAAATCTGAGGTTGATTTTCTCTCTGTCTCTCTCTCCATCTCCATCTCCCTCTCCCTCTCTCAATCATCTCTCTCTTTCTCTCTCTCTCACTCATTCTCCCTCATTCTGTCTCCATCACTCTCTCATTCTCTCTCCATCTCTCTCTCTCTCATTCTCTCTCCCTCTCCCTCTCATTCTCTCTCCATCTCTCTTTCTCTCTCCCCCTCATTCTGTCTCCATCTCTCTCTCTTTCTCTCTCTCTCATCTTTTCTACCCAAGTTTGTTTGTTTTTTTTAAACAAGATTAAAAGTTGCCTTGCTAATTATGCGAGCCCTAAATAAATAAAGCGAGGGGGAAATTAATCCTTTTTTGGGGGTGGGGGGTGTCGAACGAGGCATCTCTGCAAGTATCCCTTTTGCTAAGGCTGTCAAGATTGCTCTGATTAGAATCGTGGGGAAAAAACGGAGCATCGAATAAATCCGTTTATAAAAAGAAGGATTTTGTGCAGGAGAAAGGAACGCTATTGTTGGGCGATTGTGCCCTGGGAGATTTTTCTGAGGATAATGGCTTGTGTATCGAAGGAGTTGCAAACCGTAAGAATTGAACCACACAGTAAAAATTCATCTGTTTGCAATCCAGTGGGAATATTTGATTTTTTCTCTCTCCGACAGCTCGTGGTTCCGGAATATTCCATCCATGGCCTTTTCTGCCTGATGTTTCTCTGTGCAGCTGAATGGGTGACTCTGGGCCTCAACATCCCCCTCCTGTTCTACCACCTGTGGAGGTAAGAGGGAAGCCCCCTCCCCACCCACTCATTATCCCTCCCATCGGCAGCCATCAGGTGCAGTTGCAATTGATAGATAGATAGATAGATAGATAGATAGATAGATAGATAGATAGATAGATAGATAGATAGATAGATACAGAGAGAGAAAGAGAGAGAGAGATACAGAGAGAGAAAGAGAGAGAGAGAGATAGATACAGAGAAAGAGAGAAAGAGAGATAGATAGATAGATAGATAGATAGATAGATAGATAGATAGATAGATAGATAGATACAGAGAGAAAGAGAGAGAGAGATAAATAGATAGAGACAGATAGACAGACAGACATGATAGATAGATAGACAGACAGACAGATAGATAGAGACATAGACAGACAGACATGATAGANAGATACAGAGAGAGAAAGAGAGAGAGAGAGATAGATACAGAGAAAGAGAGAAAGAGAGATAGATAGATAGATAGATAGATAGATAGATAGATAGATAGATAGATAGATAGATACAGAGAGAAAGAGAGAGAGAGATAAATAGATAGAGACAGATAGACAGACAGACATGATAGATAGATAGACAGACAGACAGATAGATAGAGACATAGACAGACAGACATGATAGATAGACAGACAGAGACAGATAGACAGACAGACAGACAGACAGACAGACAGACAGACATGATAGATAGACATACAGACAGACAGACAAGCAGATAGATATGGTATTCAGCTTTGTTCGGGTATTTTCTCACGTCATTATAGTTGTGCTTTTAAAGTTGTAGCAACGTTTTGGCAGACTCTCATCTGCCATCACAGTCTGACTTATAGACGAACACAATACAGAAACCTGATGATGGCAGATGAGATTCTGCCAAAATGTTGCTACAACTTTAAAAGCACAACTACAATGACGTGGGAAAATACCCGAACAAAGCTGAATACCATACACACACACACACACACACACACATACATATATATATACATATATATATATATATATATATATACACATACACACACACACACACGTATGTATGTATGTATGTTTTTTTTTGTTGTTGTTTTTTTAAGAAAGGATTTTGCTTCCCGAGAGGAGGGAATTCAGGCCAGTAAAATGCAGGTGGTGGGTTAGTGGAAATTCTTGGTAGCCATCTTTAAGGGCAATCTTCCTTCTTCCCTCCCTCCTTTGATTTCTCTTTCCTTCCTTCCTTCCTCCCTCCCTCCCTTTCTTCCTATCTCCCTTCTTTTCTTCCATCCCTCCCTCCCCTTTATCTCCTTCCTTTCCTCTTTTTCTTTCCTTCATCCCTTGCTTCCCGCTCCCATCCTTCCTTCCTTCCTATCCCTTCCTTCCTTCTCCCTTCCCTCTCTTCTTCCCTTCTTCCTTCCCTCTTTCTTTCCCACCCACTTCTTTCCTTCCCTTTCTTTTCCTTTCCTTTCCTTCATCCCTTCCTTCCCGCTCCCATCCTTCCTCCCTTCCTATTTCTCTTCCTTCCCTCTCTTCTTCCCTTCCTCTTTCCTTCCCACCCACTTCCTTCCTTTCCTCTTTCTTTTCCTTTCCTTTCCTTCATCCCTTCCGTCCCACTCCCATCCTTCCTATTTCTCTTCCTTCCTTCCTTTCCTCCCTCCCTCCTTCTTTTCCTCCCTCTCTCCATTTTTCCTTCCTTCCTCCCTCCTTCCC
>BHEV01030427.1:0-34466 GCA_004319985.1 Emydocephalus ijimae
CCAGTCTTCTTGCGCTGGGTCGAACGGAGCGGGTGGTATGACGCCGCCGGACATGGTTCTGCCGTTGTGCGATTTCAGCCATGTGCTTGGTTATCGTCTTCGTTGTTCAGTCAGCTCTGACGTCTCCAAATCCCACCTTCATCGCCAGTGTTATGTTTGGAGCGTGGGTGCGAATAATGGAGACGAGCCAGTGAAACGGTGAACTTCAAACTCTTTATTACATGGTGTGACAGCTCAAAACAACGGCTGCTATAGCCTTCCTTATATAGGCAACTTATTAACTATTCAACCAATGAGAACCTGGGAGCGCTAGCTCCGTTGACCAATGAGAACGGCTCGTTAATGGCCAATCAGATTCTCTTGTACGGACCAATCTGATCTTGCCATTTAACAGCCAATCAGAAGTGCAGGGCCAGAACCCTGCACTTGACTTCAAGATCAAGATAACTTTATTACACATTTATTCATTCACAAACTCTGGGTTAGATGATTAGTTAAGCTTTAACTCCCTTGAAAGAAATAGGACTAAAGTCACTTTTCTCAATGTGGCAACACCCAGAATTCCTAGCCAGTGGGTGTGTAGACTCTGAGGATTCTGGGAGTTGAAGTCCTAGACCGGTGATGGCTAACCTATGACACGTGTGTCACTCGTGACACGCCAAGGCACTTTGACTGACACGCCTGTTGGTGTGGGGAAAACCTGCACATTTAGAGGCTGCCTGTGCTCTGCTCCAATCCCTCCTCCCTGCTTGTTGCGTGGAGGCGTGGTGTCACCGCTGCCGCAAGATCTTTGCAGCAGAGAACCAGTTTTAACCGCCATAAACTGAGGTTTGTCAGTTTCATTACCTCAGGAACGCTACAGGAGGAAAGGAGATCCATGAGGTTCACAGCCCTGTAAGGTGGCCTTCCGATCCCACATCCTGCACCTGCAGCCCTGAGACCAGGAAGACGAGTTTCACAGCCCTGTGTGATCACCACAGCCCAGTCCATCATAAACCAAATTATTGATATTTCTTGAAGTGACACACGACCTGAGGAAGGCTACACTTTTTCCCGATTTTCGACACACCAAGCTGAAAAGGTTAGCCATCACTGTTCTCGACCATCTTGGGAATGGGGAAGGCTGAACTGAAACAGAACTGACACAGAAATTGTTTGGTGTAACGGTTAAAGTACTGGATTAGAAAACAGGATTGTAAATTCTAGGCCTTCTTTAGGCATATGTAATGGTGTGCCTTGAATTGTACATAATAAAGGTGGGATATAGCAACTAACTTCCTTTAGATTATCTTCATGATTATTCTTTTGCAGAGCATTGTGGTGAGTTTGCCACTAGTGATGTTTGAAAAGACTCAGGATATACCAGTGCTATAATTTAGGAAGGTATATGGAAGAGAGTTTAGAATCCAGTTATCAGAACAGTCAACACATTTCCATTATTTGTAACGCAGATTTCTAGTCCTTGAGGCTGTTGAGGTCCACCTAAAAATGTGTGGTGATCTCAGAATCAAGAGGAGCAGTGTAATAAAATCTGTAGTTGTTCAAGGTGTGTTAACTTCATTTAACAGTCCTTTGCTGCTGCTTTTCCTCACAATTGACAGAGTATAATACATTATGTAATAATTGTGTTAAAAAAAACACCTCCTTATAAGTGGTTAAAAATAAAAGAACCTGTAATGAAAAATGGAACCACTGTACAATACATTATGCAAAATAAGGGAAGATGCTACAATGTTTAATTTGCATAATTTGTACAGATTGCCTGGTTCAGCGTTTCTTGGCTGAGTGTCTATATGGTCCTTGTCTGTAATTATTATTTATTTGGTTATTTTAAGTTTGGGATACATGAAGCTCAGGAAATGCACTAGCCGTAAAGGCTGCTAGGCATTGAACATTTCTCATGCCAAGAGAATCGTGGAAGAACTAAAAGTGCTTGTATATCTTTGTAATCCAGTGTAATCCTTCACAGCTGGATCCAAATGGAAATTGCTTTGATGCATCTAGGTTGCCCTCAACCATTGAATGTGTACAGGTAGTCCTTGACTTACACCAGTTTAATTAGTGGCCATTCAAAATTACAACAGCACTGAGAAAAGTGACTTATGATCATTTTTCACACTTACACCCCTATGGTCATGCGATCAAAATTTGGCCATTTGTCAACTGACTCAAATTTATGACGGTTGCCATGTTCTGGGATCATGCAATCCCCCTTTGCAACCTTCTTGACAAGCAAAGTCCACGGAGAAGCCAGATTCACTTAACAACTGTGGCACGAAAGATCGCAAAATGGGGAAAAAACTCACCAACTGCCTTTCTTAGCAACATAAATTCTGGGCTCCATTGTGATCAAAAGTCAAGAGTTAGCTATTGTTACATACAAATTGAATATTGTTTGAACAGAGTCCCAAATTGCTGTCACAGAATCATGGCATATATTCCTAAATCTGCCTTCATTGTTACTTGTTAAACTGTGAACAGCCTAAGGCGTATTAATAGCTGCTTCTTTTTAGAACAAAAGAATTCCAGTGCTAATCTCATACAGAGTAGTGATTCTGTTCACATAATGGAAGCAAGTACAATGGGTAAGAGGTTAAGCTTTTCCCCAGTTCCATCCAAACCTGACCAGGTTATGGTTGAACAAAGCTGTGTCTTCTCTAGGACAGCACAAAGGGAGCCCAACACCAGGTCAGGCAGGAGAAAGCTTATATAGAGCCAAATCAAACCTTGGAGCCATCAGCCTAATGAGAGAGGGCATGGGAAAATATAGCAAAACTGCCAGAGTGACTAGATTAGCGGCATGCAACATTTTTTTCCAGCTGCGGGCGACACAGTTGTGTGCCTGGGCCACCCCAACTAGAAGATCATGTCTGGTGCTCGGACAAAAAAGTTTCATTTCATTTCTTTTCAATTTGCTTAATTATGTTCCATTGGCACATGTTCTTCTTCAGTAATTTGTTTAATGATTTTCCCCTTCTGTCGCATTAAAACTTACTGTATTATTTTTCTCCCTCCCCCCCCCCCGGAGAAAATACATCTTTCAAACTGGAAGAACATCTTAGATTCAGCAAAAATAGAGTAACTGAGGCAGATTAATGTGTTTGTTTTCTGCCTGATTGCCTTTGAAATAGGCAATCAAACTCATGGCTGTCCACCCAGTTTTAGGTTAAATCAGTACAATTTAGGAATGATTTGATGGGGTCCCTTGCTCAAGGCTTTTGTGGGATTGTATGAGGCACAAGTCGCATCCAGCTAAACAAACTATGTCACATCTGAGCAGAGCACAAGGGAAGGACGAAGCCAAGAAGGAGCTCCGGGAAGAGTGGTATTATAATATACGCACCTAACTTTGATTCTTTTACTAATTTCTTCTCTTAGGAATGACATGCCAAGCCAGAACATCTTATACAGAAGATGAAGTCCTCTGGGGCCACAGGTTCCTTCCTGTGATGTCCCTGGAAGATGGCTTTTTCCGTGTAGATTATTCCCAATTTCATAGCACCTTTGAAGTTCCAACTCCTCCCTATAGTGTGAAAGAGCAAGAAGAGAATTTGGCTCTTCCATCACCTCTGAACACCCCTACTGGGAGTCATAGGAGTCGACGGGAAAAGATCTCCTCTCTTGACTGTCTCGATTTTTTTGAAGAGAAAAGCAGCCGCCTTCCCAGCAAATTTCAGAAGCTTTGTACAGGGAAGGTGGATCTCCAGAGAGGTATCCCAAGCCTTTGCTCCACCAATGTTGAGAAAGCTTGCAGCACTGGTGACCTCTTGAAAATCCAGCAGATCAGTTCTGTCTGCAACATGGAGGAAGAAGGTGAAAAGTTGAAGTTGGCTGCCTTCAAAACCAAATCAGAGCTCCTGGCTCGGTCCACTGGGAACCTTGAATTCCAACAGAGACCTCAACTCTTGCATACCCTAGGGGCAAGATTGGAGGATCATTTGCCTGCCAAGTTACGAAAAATGAATTCAGGGCTTTTCTCTTAAAAGAGCAGACAGACAACAGGTTGCATTTTAAACTTCTAAAATTTTCACAACGTTGTCAGGAAGAAGATTCTGACAAAGCTGATCTGTGCTGCTATGCCAATTCAATTTCATAACTACAGTTTGAAAACCAAAATAATTTCAATCAAGAATAAATTGCTAATAAAGTGGTGTGGTAAGAAGGGATATATAGGTGGTAGTTAAGTGAAAACTATATTCTGTTACGTGTAGATTATTTGTTTTGTTTTTCTTTTTAAGTTCTAACCTTCCTCCTTTTGAAGCATGCTTTTTTATTCGTGTTCGTTTTGGGATTTCCTCTTTGGAAAAATAGACTGGAAACAGGTATTGTAAAGCAAAAATACTTCCATGTGTATTCTGGATGTCATTCTGTCTCCGTCTGAACAGATGCACAAATTTTACGCAGGAAGCAGGCAAAAGTATCTGCAGGGGGGCAGGTAAAAAAAACCCACACACAAATATGAAAACAGAGGACCTTGCAACATAATGGTGTACTGTTGCTTTCATTGTTTTAACAATGCACTGGGTCCTGCAGATATTTCTGGGTTCCAGGCATGTAGCAGAATTATTGCTGGGCTTCAGAATTTGGATCCTTTATTTTTCAAGAATCAGTGCTAAAAGCAAGGAACTCAAAGACCACAGGTGTCAAACTCACTGCATTATATTGCCATCACATGACATTTTGTGGCATTTTTCCCACTCGCAGAGCTGGAGTGGGCGTGGCCTACACATGACGCATCTGGCCCACCGGCCGCCAGTTTGACACTCCTGTGACTATGGTTGTACAGGCGTGTTTCTGCAAAAACACCTTTTCGATATTGAGAAAGATGCCTTCTTGATTTTCTTGCAGCAAAGATAATCATTGGGGTTAAATAGAAAGATAAGAGACCCCTAAGCCAGGAGTCCCTAATCCTCAAGCCATGGCCTATTACAGCCACTGGGCTGTGGATGCGGTGGGTGAATGTGTGCACACGTATGAAGCTCCGTTTGTGCAACTGGTGGGTGCATTTGCACGTCGCTTGTGCAAATGGAGCTGAGGGTATGCTTGCTTGTCACTTGTACAGAACCACCGTCTCTTTCCCGCACCCGACCCTCCACGGGTATGCAAAGTCAGAAAGGTTGGGGAATGCTGCCCCGAGTCAAGTTTGTAATCTGGTATTTTACTTGGCAATGTTTCAGAAGGGATGTTCCTGAGGTGAGTAAGCTGAGGTCTCCTTTTCCTGCTAAGCTAAATCTCCCTGCAACTCTTACTGTTGGCTATGTTGACCAATGGTGTTGGAAGATTGCAATTGCAACCATGTTATTGAAGCCACCTTTCTAGCTTTTTTGACATTGCCTCTTCCATGGACACTTCTGGTTCAGGATTGTTTAAAAAGGATATGTATCTGCCCCATTTTTGTCTTAAAAGCTTTCAGGATCATCATCTGCTTGGTGCACTGGCCTGAATTTTTAGCCTTGATTATTTAATCTTCCTGACCTTTTTCTTTACACATAGCAGCTGCCATTTCAGCACATCCCTGTTGTAGGAAGTGAAGCAGAGGTGATATTCAGCAGGTTCTGACCAGTTCTGGAGAAATCTATAGTGGAAATTTTGAGAAGTTCGGAAAACTGGTCAATACCACCTCTGACTGGTCCCGCCCCCATCTATTCTCTGCCTCCCAAGTCCCAGCTGATCAGCTGGGTCTTCTTTTGTTGCCCTGCACAGGGGAATGGAGCTGGAAAGTAGGTTAATGGGGTGGGGAGGGAATGGGGATTTTGCAGTATTCTTCCACCAAGCCATGCCATGCCACCAAGCCATGCCCACAGAACTGGTAGTAAATAATTTGAATCCCACTGCTGAAGTGAAACTTCTGGATCTGAATGTAGCCAGGGCTGACTTAGTGCCTAGAGGTCAGTAGGAATTACTATCTGGCCCCCTATGGATTTGGAGGTCAACACATGACCTCTTGTTCGTCTCCCCTAGAAAAGGAGGCCATCAAAGGGAAGGTTGCCATTTGAGTTTGCAAGACAATTGGAATTGTCAATGCAAGGAACTAAGGCTACGTTGGAGCATTGTGGGAAATGGAATGGCTACCCGTTGTTGCCAGATGAGCCTACTGAGGTGAAGACTTTATCAAATGCCTGCTACTTATACTTGGCTTAGGTCCAATTCAGACTTGAAGCTAACAAAAGACTTACAGTTTTCACTTTTATTGCTGCCCCCTAGGACACCAAGAACCTCCTGTTTGGTGTAGTGACTAAGGCATCAGGCTAGAGACCAAGAAACCATGAGTTCTACTCCCCACACCTTAAGTACAAAGTCAGCTGGGTGGCCTTGGGCCATTCGTTCTCTTTCAGTCTCAGGAATGAGGCCCTAGCGCACCTCTTATGAAATCTTGCCAAGAAAAATACAGAGACTTGTTCAGACAGTCATCAGGGGTCACAGCACAGAATAACACCTGATTCCTGCATCTGAATATGCTCAAATATAGATGAAATATGCCTCATGCCATGCCTCATGGTAATCACTATCGCTACGATCAAACGTTTCCCTTTTGCAACAGTGTCAGCCTAACTGTTGCAGATTTCTTTTTCATTTCTGATGTTTTATTTTCCTCACTTTTCCTTTTCCATCTTCCTAACAGTGTATGCAGGTTTCCACAGCTGGGGAATAAGCCAGTCTCCTCCGAGAGGTGCTCTTGAGATGGGTGAGATGAGATTCCTGTCGTTATTTTCATGGGTGTTCTGAAGATGCTGAGCTGACAAAAGTTGGATTTGGGAATGACTGTATGAACTCTTTTCCTGGGTGTGAAGTTTCTTCCTTCAGGAGATTCCTCACAATTTCAGGCTTTGAACTTTTCAGAGGTAATGGGCTGGTTTGGGTGTCCGGGTTAAATTAGGAAAGTGTGAAAATTCCTTTGAATGGTGTCTCAGTTCCTAGTGACTGTGTGGAATCATCTTTCACCTCATATGGAAGTGGATTTTCTATTGCTTCCAACTGGGATTTTTTTTGGACTTCCTAGTCTAGCCTTCCCAGTCTTGGCCATCCCTCATGATATTTCATCAAACTGTGAACCAGTCTCACCTTGTGTGGCTTTTCTGGGGTGGCCCAGGGTCAATTAGGAACTGCCATCTGCTAAGGGCTAAGCGCATATAAATCTCATAAAGAATTAGGATTCCAATGGCGATGGGAAGGATCACTTGACTGTATTTCGTTCTCCCAAAAAAGGCAGGCTTCTGAGTCTTGTTGAATCAGGCAATAGCAGCAGTCAAGGTCACCTCACAGAAAGACTTTCCTCATGATGGGAATTGCATGGCAGACTCTGATGATGTCAAATAAAGTCAGTTTTTATCCCTCCCCAAAGGGACAAATGATTTCCAGAAAGGGTAACCCTGTTGGTCTGAATCAGTGTAAAATAACTGATGTGGAATCCCAGGAAGGCTATAGGGGAAGAAGTTGCTTCTTTTACAACCCTGCCAGTGAGTAGTCCCTTTAACACAAAAATGTCTCCAAAACATTTAATGTTAAATGATTTTGATTGTGTCAGAATGGAAAAGTTAGTACATGAATGAAACTGATCATACTATCTGTACTGAATTAATTTAATTTCCATTCAATTTAAATTCAATTTAAACTCCACCCAGTCTGGGACTCCTTTTTTCATATGCCACCCAAAAGAGAAGAATGGTCTGAAAATGCTTCTAAATTCTTGAAATAGAAGTGGATTTTTCATTCTGTTCCATTTCATTCTTTCTTGCATTTAACTTTTCTATTCCATTACTACTAATACAAGGGGAAATACCCTGCTTTCAGAATTGACATATCTGTTGTCCTGTTTAGGCATCTAGTAGAATGAAAAGGCTTTGGGATCCAACCCCCCAAAACAAAAACAATTTCAGTCAAAGGCCACACAAAATCCCAAGAAGTGAAGCGATAGGCAGGGAAATTTTCACAGACCACCAGAGAAATCTCTGAAGCATTCCTTTGGGAAACATAGCGTTTGCCCTAAAGTCAAACTCATGGCATCATGTTGTTGTCATGTGACGTATCGGGACTTTTTTCCCTTTTGCTAAAACGGGGGTGGCCAGCGCATGATGCATCCGGCCCGTGGGATGCGAGTTTGACACCTCTGTCCTAAAGTAACTTTTATATATGTACTTAGAATTATCCCACCTAAAGGGGTAAAGCCATCTGGTGAATCAAGGGAGGATTTGAGCCTCGATCGTCTTGTTTCCAGGCCAACTTCAATCCCTACACCTGTTCTCACTGTATGTCTCTTCCATCCTCATGAAAATTGGTTGAGTTAGATGAGGGAAGAGAAATGTGGGTCCTAAATGCCCCTTGTAAATCACTGGTAGATTGGGAATGTAATTTTGCCTCTCCCAAAAGAAAATAATGTCCATGACAAGAACTTCCCCAATTTTATGCCCTTCAACTGTGTTAAGCTATAACTCTCGCCATTTTTAGCCAGCAAGCAAAATGGTGTGCTGATTGAAAATGATTGCAAAGGGAGTCGGTATGGGTCATTTCATCAGAGGCACCAGCTAAGTGCCCTGGATGAGGTAAAAACAATAAGAAATGCCTGTGTGTTTGGAGCCCCAGTCCTTTTCCTTACAAAAACAAGGAAAAGCAACAGAGAGATAATTATACATTTAACTGACAGGCATGAGGCTAGCTTGAAGAAACAAGTGCATCCATAAGGGAATCAGAAAGTTCAAAATGGCACCTGCATGTAAAAAAACAAAGGCAGATATTTTGATTATGGAGTCATTGTCATCTTGACTAGAGAGAGGGGGGGGGGAGAGAAACTTCAGAGACACAGATAGCTAGAGTGTGTAAAATCAAACCAATACTAAGAGTTTTTTTTATTTTGGATGGAAAGGAATAAAAATATAAATACTTGGATTCAATGTCAATGACATGCAAAAAATGCAGTCTGAAGCAATTTAATTTGGCTTAATTATGTGCAAGAAATGTTCCTTCACAGGAACATTAATTTAAAACTCCAGTTGAATTGTTTCAGACCAACCTTTCTATCCATGGTCTGTCCTTTTTCAATTTTTGTTACTCTTACTGTTTTTCAGTATATAGCAGATAAATACACCCCACTCTAAACATTTAAGGAAATGTGCCCTAATCAATCCGTGTCTCTGCCTTTATAAAGTGTGTTGTTCTTCAGGATGTCCCATGGCTGTTATATTTGGGGGAGATTGTGGGGTGGAGAAGAGAAGCATACCAAGTTATGTAGACCTGAAACTCCTTCTTTGGTTCTCTCTCAAATGTAGTGGAATTACAATCTCTGAGGAATCTCTACATTGAAAAATAATATCTTGACGAAGAGATTATTATCTGGATAGAGCTGAATCTTCCTGAATTTGATAATACAAAATACTAAGATATTCTTCTATTCACACCTTGGTAGCTTCTCATCCACTCAGCTGTCAGCCTGAAATTTCATCATTTGGGGTGTGTGTGTATGTTTAATAGGACAAATTCCAGAGGGGTTGCAAGGGAAGTCTCTTGCAGAAAAATAACACAAAGATTTGAGCCATATAAAACAACAACAACAACAACAGATTTATTGCAATTTGCCATCAAGGCTTTTGTCATAATAAATCTGTTGGTTTATGAGAGACCACAATATCTTTTTTTTTTAATCCTCCCTTTCCATGGATCCTCAGCAGCTAAAATATCTGCTGCCAATCAGGTTCTTCTTGCACTGGTGATGTGCTTTTTATAAATGTGACAACTCATTTATTATCAGTAGTATTAGTGTGAAATATTCTTTGCCATTGTAATCAAAAGAAGAACACAGAGAAAATTTTTAAAAATCCCCTTAAAATAGATAGGAAAAAAAGATTTAAAGACGTTGGAAGATGTAAAAAATTTCTTTTATGGTAGGAAGGGGAAAAGGAAGAAAGAAAAGTTAAAAAAAAGAATTCCCTAACCTGTAGGATTCTAGAAATAATCTTGCCAAAGGATCTTTTAAAAAAAAAAAAAAAACCACTATATAGCTGGTGAGGTGCACCCTCTAGTGATAAAGAATGAAATGGCATATATGTAGTCCAAGACCAAAGACCTTGCAGGAAAAAACACTGTTCTGTTTCTGGCAACAATAAAACAATGTAAGACCTGTTCCCACATAAAATGTCAGAATCTACAGAAGTACGACCTAAATATTATTAAATATGTTTATTTTCAACTTTCTGAACTAAAAGAACAAAGAAAGCAAAGATGGGAAACCATTGTCCTTGTAATGTTTGAGACAGATATAAGAAAATTTTTGTCTTAGTCCACATCACTTATTTCCTCAAATAAGCCTGACTATTCTCATCTCTCTTTTTTTTTTTTTTGTAATGCATTTTTTATTTTTTTGTTTCAAGATATCATTATGTGAACAGTGTGGTTCTGGAATGTTTTACATTTTAAAACAAATATGACAATAGTTTTCATCTTTGATACAGTTGACATTTTTATAAAATTTGATATTAATACACATATTTTGTTAAATTATCAATCTTAATTATTAAATATTACAGTATGTTACTTTTATGTCAATCTCTATATTCTTAATATTGCTCCTTTTACTATAGATACTATATTAATAATATTTGCAGTGTTTAACAAATTATATAATTCTAATAACAGTTTACAAATTCATATTGATTTATATTTTTCCATTATTTATCCCCTTTTCAATTTTGAATTGTGCCACTATTATATTTAAAGCATCCCTTTTCAAGTCACATTTTAATGCAAATAAAATAGTATTCATCATATTAATGTTTAACATATTGTGCAATTCTAATAATAGTATAATTGCTTTTATTAAGTTGTGATCTTTCATTATCTTATGCTATATTGCACTATATTATTTTTATGTCAATCAGATTCCACATACCATTTCTTTTCCTGCAATAGAATGTTAATATTCATATTTATTACATTCAACGATTGTATATCTTAACTAATAGTACACACATTCATGTGGAATCATAATCTTTTCCCCCCTTTTAACCATCATCCCTCACTTGCATTAAAGCTTTAATTAATCATTTCTTAGCTTGCTTCCCAAATTCCTCTCTTAAGTTTTCATTTCTATTATTATTTTTTGACCATTCCTCTTGAATATTCCTCCCTTCTCTACTATATTCCATTGCCTCATTTTCAAATTATCTACTCTTACCCATGTCTTTCTCCCAAAAAATTCTCCCTACAATTCCAACTCCTGTTTGACTTCCCTTAAAGTACTCTTCTCTTGGTTTATTACATCAGTCATTATCATTTTTATTTCCTTTTTATCATTTCTTTTTCTTCATTGCTTCATCTATTCAGTCTTTCTGGTTACTCTTCCGACTGGGTTCTCCCCTTCCTGTATCTCCTGCTTTCTTTCTGTCATTTGAGTCTCCATTTCCAGATACACTTCCATGTTCTGTATTTTATTCAAAATGTTCTCCAATCTTCTTGCCAAGGTATCTTTTATATCCTGAAACTCCAATACAATTTCTTTGCAAATTCCACTCATCTTTGTTTTTGTTTGTTCTATTTCTTTCTGTCCAATTGTCCAACAGTTCTTTATTCAAACCAAAGTCGCTTTTCACATGAAAAATCCAATGTCCAGGAGTCTTTACATCCTAAAATTAATCATTCTGTTCTTTTAAATAGTCTAAGAGTAAAACCTTCATAAATTCCTCTACTTGTTGAATCTTGTATTATAGCTTTCAGGGGTCTTTTAAAAATAAACTTCTTAAACCAAATCTTATCAAAACTTTGGGGATCTATAGTGTCTTCCTTTGACAGCAGATGGCGCTCTTAAATCAGTTTTCACTTTTTATTATTATTTTTGTCTTTCTCATCAAACTTTACTAATATTTTCCAAAAATAAATGTTATTTCATTTTTTAAAAAATAGATTACGGCATTTTAAAAATGTCTATCCAAAGCTGATGTCTGTCCAATCAAAGAATCCAATTTTCTATATTTTTAATAGATTTACAATTTTCTTCCTTTATTTTGCTTTGCTTCCTTAAAATTCTATTCCAGGGTTAGGTCACTGCCACTTTAAGAATAATTATGAGTCCTCTTTTCTGAGTCTTCTTGTCAGGGTTGCATTTAAAAGTTCAAGAGCATTCTCTCGCCCAGTTCACACATCATTCACTGTCTCTTCGCTCCTCACTGTTTTGGGTTTTCAGACTGTTCCCGGCTTCATGGCAGCCATTTTGGTTGTCACTGTATCTCATCTTTGGATGAGGGGTTTTTCCAGGTCAGGGAAGAGAGATGCATCTCTCCTCAACCTGCCAGGCCTTAACTTTATCACCCCTCCAGGGTGTCTATAGCTTCGATTGGAGCCCTTGGAACGAGACCACGGGGTGAGCTCAGAACGGGACCACGGAGCTCACAGTCCAAGCTTCCAATAGCACCAGAAGTACAGCCAGAAGTCAACTATTCTCACCTCTATGGAGACTTTTCCCCTCCTTCTGTTTTATCGCCTTCTATACATGTAGTTCTTGACTTACAACCACAATTGAACCCAAACATTTTGCTGCTAAGCAAGACAGTTGTTAAGTTTTCCCCATTTTATGACTTTTCTTGCCACAGATGTTAAGTGAATCACTGTAGTTGTTAAGTTAGTAATATGGTTCATAGGTGAATCTGGCTTTCCCATTGAATTTGCTTGTCTGAAGTTTGCAAAAGGTGATCACATGACCCCAGGGCTCTGCAACTGTCATAAATACATGCCAGTTGCCAAGCTTCTGAATTTTGATCATGTGACCATGGGGATTCTGCTACAGTCATAAGTGCGAAAAACAATCATAAGTCACTTTTTCAAGTGCCATTCTCACTAAATGATAACTAAACAAATGGTTGTAAGTTGAGGACAGCTTGTAACTGTGTGTATTTACAAAGCCTCTTTCGCAAGAACCTCTTTCGCATGCATCTGGCACAGTGGCTTAATCTCATAAAAATCTATAAAAATTGAGGGTTAGAGTTAGGAATATCCATAAACCAACAAACAAAAGCTTGAGAAGAATAGCAGGGTTACTTTTTTGGAAACTACTGTCTTCTTTTGTGTTTAATTATATTTTACACAATGGTTAATAAAATAGTCTAAGTTGAAACCTAGTTGTTTCCTTAAATTGTTAGCTTTATTTATTTATCTACATTTTATCTATTTTAACTACATATTTATCCACATTGACCAAGTATATAAGCTGCTAAATTAAAATCTGACTCTGAGCACTATACAATTCCTCATCTTTGTAAATTCAGATTAAGATATCTGAATATAGGTAAACATACCAATACAATTAAAGCCAAATCAATAGGAAAAAGAAAGAAGAAAAAGAGGAAAAATATACAAAGTAGTTTCATTAGCTGTAAGGTCTTGTTGTTGACAGAGCTAAAAAATAAGGAAAAGACATAATCAGGATTGTAGAGCTGTACTACCAGCTACCCAACCTTGAGTCATCAGGAAATTCATATCAGCATGAAAAGTTGCTGAACTCTGTTCTGGACTATAAAAATTTGAGCAACCAGATAGATCATTTTTTCCTTCTGCTATCATGATTGTTTAGATTTTTGCAGCCTAGAACTTATATCTGGGCTCCAGTCTTTCTTTCAAGCCCTTGCAGCCACCTTATTTCCTTCCAAAATGACAGGTGAAATGGTATAAAAGATTTTACACACCCCAGACTGCATTTAGAAAATCTTGGAATAAGTGGGAAAATATTACTAAGTACAGCTAAAGATTTCTTAATTGAATCTATCTTATGATTTAGAACTGAGATGAAGGCAGCAGCATGGAACAAAGTAGACAAATAGGGCATTTTTGTGTCAGGGTAAATGGGAACTCAAAAAAAATAACCGTGAGAGGGATCTGGAGTCCTAGTGGATGATCACTTAAATATGAGCCAGCAGTGTGTGGCAGCAACCAAAAAAGCTAATACAATCCTTGGAATAGAATCAAAATCACATTTAAAAAAGGCCACGCCTGAAATACATCCAGTTTTGGTCACCACATTACAACAAAGATGTTGAGACTTTGGAAAAAGTGCAAAGAAGATCAACTAAGACGATTAAAAGGCCTGGAGACTAAAACATAGTCACTGCAGAATTTGGGTTTAGCTAGTCTGGAGAAAAGAAGGATTAGGGTTTCTTTTCTCAGGACAAGCAGTATTCCAGGGTTTGAGAGATTGCCATAAAGAGGAGAGAGGGCCAACTTTTTCAACGCACCAGAGGGCAGGACAAGAAACAATGAATGAAAGCTAATCAAGAGAGAAACTTGATTAGCAGTGAGAACAATTAATTAGTTGAACAGCTTGCCATCAGAAGTTGTGGGTGCTTCATCACTGGAGGTTTTTAAGAAGGGATTGCACAATCACTTGTCTGAAATGGTATAGGGTCTCTTGCTTGAGCAAGGGATTGGACTATAAGACCTCAAAGATTGTTTCCAGCTCTATTCTGGTTGATGGCTTGCTTGCTTGCTTGTGATTGATTGATTGACATGGCCAATAAATCACTAGTGGAAGGAATCCACTTATTGTTGGTGCCTTTAAAAGGTAGCAGAACTGACAACTTGTATATGGAGCCTGAGAAAATGAAGCATGGAAAAGCAAAACTGTGAGTAATAGGAATCTTATTCTATGCTTTTACTCTTTCCAAGAACAAACCCAGTTATTAAGAGTGAACAAGATTGAAGTGAAAATCTGCAGAAACTTTACAAAAGACAGTGCTCTATGATTCCATCCAGTATATCTTTGTATGGAGTTATAATTTTTTCCCCTGGAACATGAAAAACTGGCAGAAGGGACCTCTGTCAGCTATAGTGTTAAGAATATTCTTTAACCCATGTAAACTAGAGTAATACAACTAAATGATGGGAGAGGCATTGCTTTGTTTGAAAATATAGTTCTCCAGAAAAAGAGTGAAGGAGAAGCAGCATCTTCATTTACTTTCTGGTCAATTAGTACTTTGTGATTAGAAGGATCATCATGATAATCATTTGTGACAGTGCTTACAACTTGCTTTCAAAATGTTAGAAATCATGAAAAAAGCATATATTTTGCTGGCTCCTGTCCAGTGGATATTTCTTTCATTTTTGCCCAGATAATCTCCAGACAGCAAAGTTGCTCCTTCTCTTCCTATTTCAGCTTTCCATCAATTTTATAGGCTAAGCGATGAAACAGATTGGTTGAACAGCATCCAAATTTAACTGGGTTGAATTTGAATCTTTATTTCCCCTAGTCCTAGCTTTCAAACTAAGTAAATAAGAAAGCAGGGAGAAAAAAAAAGAAATTAAACCAGGATGAAATTTGCATCTTAGATTAAACATGCCATCCCAGTGAGAAGGATGCTGGGAAGAGAAGCCCAAGAAGAATTAGTTCTATTAAGAAGAGACCCTTCAGCACCCCATTCTACTCAACTGAAATGTTCTTTCAGAATGACCCTTGTTTTTCACAGTGTTTTAAGTAATTGTAATGCTGGTAAGTGTTAATAACATTTGATAATGTTGCTTCAGAAGCAAGCGTTAGAATGAATGTGGTCAAGGAAATGGAAAAAGAAGTCTGGAAGCTTTTGGGTAGAAATATAAAATTTTATGTTGTTATTGTTAGCTATGAAGTCATGTCTGACCCATCGCGACCTGATGGACAATGTTCCTCCAGGCCTTCCTGTCCTCTACCTTCCTCTGGAGTCCATTTAAGCTCACGCCTACTGCTTCACTGACTCCATCCAGCCACCTCATTCTCTGTCATCCCTGTCTTCTATTGCCCTCAATCTTTCCCAGCATTAGGCTCTTCTCCAGTGAATCCTTTCTTCTCATTAGGTAGCCAAAGTATTTTAGTTTCATCTTCAAGATCTGTCCTTCTAAAGAGCAGTCAAGGTTGATCTCATCTAGGAGATCAACTGACCGGTTTGATCACCTTGCACTCTCCAGCACCATAGTTGAAATGCTTTGGTGCTCAGCCTTCCTTGTCCAACTTTCACAGCCATATATTGCAACTGGGAAAACCATAGTCTTGACTATATTTTTGTTGGCAGGGTGATGTCTCTGCTTTTTAGTATGTTGTCTAGATTTGCCATAGCTTTCCTCCCCAGGAGCAAGGGTCTTTTAATTTCTTGGCTGCAATCCCCATCTGCAGTGATGTTGGAGCCCAGGAAAATAAAATCTGTCACTATCTCCATTTCTGCCCCATCTATTTGCCAGGAATTGAGAGGCCGGATGCCTTGATCTCAGTTTTCTTAATGTTGAATTTCAAGCCAATTTTTGCATTCTCCTTCTTCACCTGCATAGCAAGAAGTTCTTTAGTTTCTCTTCACTTTCTGCCATTAGAGTGGTATCATCTGCATATTTGAGGTTGTTGATATTTTTCCTGGCAATCTTAATTCCAACTTTTTATTCATCTAGCTCTGCCTTTCTCATGATGTGCTCTGCATATAAGTTAAATAGGCAGGGCGACAGTATGCAGCCTTGCCAAACTCCTTTCCCAATTTTGAATCAATCAGTGGTTCCATGTCCAGTTCTCACTGTTGCTTCTTGACTCAAGAGACAAATAGATGGTCAGGTAACATCTCTTTAAGGATTTGCCATAATTTGTTGTGATCTACACAATCAAAGGCTTCAGCATAGTCAATGAAGCAGAAGTAGATGTTTTTCTGGAACTCCCTGGCTTTCTCCATGATCCAGTGTATGTTGGCAATTTGATCTCTAGTTCCTCTGCCTCTTCGAAATCCTGCTTGGTAGTTCTCAATCCACATACTGCTGGTAGGATTTTGAGCATAACTTTGCTAGTATGTGAAATGAGTGCAATGGTGCGGTAGTTTGAACATTCTTTGGCATTGCCCTTCTTTGGAATTTGAATGTAAACTGACCAATCCTGTGGTCACTGTTGAGTTTTCCAAATTTGCTGGCAAATTGAGTGTAGCATTTACTGCATCATCTTTTAAGATTTTGAATAGCTCAACTGGAATACTGTCACCTCCATTAGCTTTATTGTTGCTCAGATTTCCTAAGTCCCATTTGACTTCAGATTCTAGGATGTCTGGCTTGAAGTCAGTAACTACCCCATCATGGTTATAAGGGACGTTAAGCTCGTTCTTGTATAGTTCTTCTGTGTAATTTTGCCACCTCTTCTTAATCTCTTCTATCTCCGTTAGGTCCCTGCCATTTTGGTCCTTTATCATGCCCATCTTTGCATGAAACTTTCCCTTTATATCTCCAATTTTCTTGAAGAGATCTCTGGTCCTCCCTATTCTATTGTTTTCTTCTATTTCTTTGCAATGTTCATTTAAGAAGGCATTCTTATCTCTTCTAGCTATTCTCTGGAATTCTGCATTCAATTAGGTGTATGTTTCTCTTTCTCCCTTGCCTTTCGCTTCCCTTCTTTCTTCAGCTATTTGCAAAGCTTCCTCAGCCAGCCATTTTGCTTTCTTGCATTTCTTTTTCTGTGGGATGGTTTTAGTTGCTACCTCTTGTACAATGTTGTGAACCTCCATCCATAGTTCTTCAGGCACTCTGTCTATCAGATCTAATTCCTTACATCTATTTGTCACCTCTACTGTATATTCATCAGGAATATGATTTAGTTCATACCTGAGTGGCCTAGTGCTTTTCCCTACTTTCTTCAACTTAAGCCTAAATTTTGCAACAAGAAGCTCATGATCTCAGCCACAGTCAGCTCCTGGTCTTGTTTTTACTGCCTGTATAAAGCTTCTCCATCTTTGGCTGCAGAGCATATAGTCAATCTGATTTCTGTGTTGACCATCTGGTGATGTCCATGGGTAGAGTCATCTCTTGGGTTGTTGGAAAAAAATGTTTGCTATGACCATCATATTCTCTTGACAAAATTCTATCAGCCTGGGCCTTGCTTCATTTTGTACTCTAAGCCTGTTATTCCGGTTATCTTTTGGCTTCCTACTTTAGCATTCCAATCCCCCATGATGATAAGGACATCATTTTTTGGTGTTAATTCTATACGGTGCTGTAGGACTTCATAGAACCAGTCAATTTCATCCTCTTCAGCACCATTGGTTGTGGCATAGACTGGGACTACTGTGATGTTGAATGGTTTGCCTTGGATTCAAACTGAGATCATTCTGTCATTTTGGGGATTGTACCCCAGTATTGCTTTTCCTACTTTTTTATTGACTGTGAAGGCTACTCCATTACATGCAGGATTCTTGCCTGCAGTAGTATACCTGATGGTCATCTGAATTAAATTCACCCATTCCTGTCCATTTTAGTTTGCTGATTCCTAAAATGTCGATGTTCAATCTTGTCATCTCTTGTTTTACCACGTCCAGCTTGCCTTGATTCATGGATCTTACATTCCAGGTTCCTACAGAGTATAGATCTTTACAGCATTGGACTTTCCTTTCACCCCCAGATTCATCCACAGCTGAGCGTCCCTTTAGCTTTGACCCAGTAGCTTCATTCTTTTTGGCGCTACTAGTAGTAGCCCTCTCCTCTTCCCCAGTAGCATATTGGACACCTTCTGACCTGAAGGGCTCATCTTCCAGCATCATATCTTTTTGCTTTTTGGTACTGTGCATGGGGTTTTCATGGCAAAAATACTGGGGTTGGTTGCCATTTCCTTCTCCAGTGAATCACATTGTGTCAGAGTTCTCTGCTATGACCTGTCCATTTTGGGTGGCCCTGCACAGCATAGCTTATAGCTTCATTGAGCTATGCAAGCTCCTTCACCGTGACAAGGCAATAATCCATGAAGGAGATAAAATTTTATAGTTAGCACTAAAAATTTGGAATTTCTTTGTTTTTTCAATCCAGTCACCCTAATCAAGTTTTTAATTACTTCTTTTGTTTGGTACAGTGAATGATTGGCCAAGTGAAGGAAAGGCCACTAGATTCCCCCCTCCCCTAAAAACCTAGTCTTATTTGCAGACATTTTCCAATTAATTGCTAGTGCATAAGAAGTAATGGAAACAGCTTAATTAGTAAAAAAAAATCTCAGAACATGCTTGCTTTTAATGTAGTTGCAGAACAAGGCGACTACCTGAACAGGGAAATTGAGGGAAAAACAGGAAATATATGTTTTCTTAAGTTTTCACGGGTACTTACATGTATGGTATTCAGCTTTGTTCAGGTATTTTCCCATGTCATTATAGTTGTGCTTTTAAAGTTGTAGCAACGTTTCGGCAGAATCTCATCTGTCATCATCAGGCTTCTGTATTGTGTTTGTCTGTGTGTGTGTGTGTGTGTGTGTATGTATATATATATATACACACACACACACACACACATATATATATACACACACACACACACATATATATATACACACACACACATACACACACACACACATATGGCAATGACTTGTGAAAGGAGGACTTTGAAGGGGGCAAATGTACTCATTATGGCATAGTGTGCTACTTGTTACTGGAAATTAGGGGCAAAACTGCTGATTATTGCTAGATAATTCAAATGCAAGTTAAGCAATGTTAATAAATGGCTGGATGGCTTAAGAGGAGTTGTCTTAAGGAGGGCTTATGGAGAAATATGTATAAAAACTGTACTGTTGAAGGAGTGGCCTCCACAACAGGCCTAGTGTGTCTTTCTTTTGCGCAAAATAAAGCTTTTGCGAATCTCCATTTTTGGTGAGTAGTTTTATTGGGCACTGCACACTGGGAAGAACCGGTTTTCTGGGACAAAACAGTTGAGATCTATGGCCCTCCTGCTTAGTCTCCTGCCCAGATATTAGCTGAGACAGACCTTTGTCAAGACTCCTGCTCTCCTTTCTGATGTTTCACTTTCAGTGAGATTTGGACTGGATGATTCCTCAGGTAACGATACTTCCTTTTATTCAAGGCCTCAATTTGTGGCCTTGAGCACATTTATTCAAGGCCTCAATTTGTGGCCTTTGAGAACATTATGCAAAACCTAGCCCATTTAAGAGACCTATAATGCTGGGAAAGATGGAGGAAATAGAAGATGGATGAAGTTACAGTGACACTGCTAGAAGACCTAAAAAAATCAGGTTAGATTGTGCAGAAAATCTACCTGCAGTATGTGAGCCCTAAAAGTCAACTCTGACTTCATGTCAGTCAATCAATCGAAGATATTTAAAAACAAAAAACTCCAGCCATTGTAATGCAAGCCCTTGGACACTATATTTACATTGAGATCTACTGAGATGCTCTTATTCTACATAAAAGAAAAAGCTGGATGATAACCAAATGACACAAATATCTTTATCAGGTGTGCCTCTGGACTTGAATTTGTAGAGCAAAAGACAATGCCCATAGATATATTCCGTAAGACACACTCCTTGCTTTCAACAATATTAAGTCAAATCAAATCCCTATAGCAATAGCAATTTGCATTTAGACTTATATACCACTCCACGACGCTTTACAACCCTTTCTAAGTGGTTTACAGAGTCAGCATAATGCCCCACCACCAACAACAATCTGGGTCCTCATTTTACCCACCTCGGAAGGAGGGAAGGCTGAGTCAACTCTATAGCTCTCCAGAAGAGGAACTCAGAGGTTAACACAAACTGAAAAAGAGAGAGGCCACATCGCTAATCAGGATGGGATTGATAGTCTGGGAAACTATAATATGGAGTGGAGATCAGAATATATTCCACATCTAATCACCAAGGCAATAAACCATAAATAATAAATAGGGTGATACAGGAGTGGCTCATGGAAGAAATGGGGAGTCAAGTCTCCTTTTTAGTCCTTATGCAGGCTGGCCTTGAATTACAATCCCAACTGAGCCCAAAATTTCCACTGCTAAGGAAGACAGTTGTTAAGTGAGTTTTGCCCCATTTTACAACCCTTTTTTTGCCATAGTTCTTAAGGGAATCACTGCAGTTCCATTAGTAACATTCCCCACTGACTTTGCTTGTTAGAAAGTCACAAGAGGTTAGGGTTAGGGTTAGACCCCAGGACACTGCAGTTGTCATACATACCAGTTGCCAAGGGCCTGAATTTTAATCACGTGACCATGGGAATGCTGCAAAGGTTGTAAGTGTAAAAAATAGTCATTAAATCACTTTTTTTTTCAGTGAGATTATAACCTCCAATGGTCACTAAACGAATGGTTGAAGGTCAATGGTTGCAGGACTACCTGTAAATCAGATTCCAAAAGGTTTACTGTAAAAGAGAGCAGGTGGGAGTGTCAGCTTTTCTGCCAGGCAAACAGGCAGGCACCCATTAAAGAGGTGCAGGCAACCTTTTACCTGACTGAATTTTTCCATCATTTCATTTCCTGGTATCTGGAGGCAGCTGGGGAAGGAGTGTGTGTGTTTTCTGTTTTTGTTTTTGCTTTCATGTATTTATTTACTTTAAAAAAATTATATCTCAATGACTCTCAATGGCTTACAAAGATGAAAACCCAATATAAAACAATAAAAAGCAATAACCCTCCACATCCCCCCCCCAGCAACAATCAGTCAATCAAAGAAGCCATTTGAAGGGCTCCATCCCACTCTGGGTTCCCCAGGCCCTTTGGCAAAACCAGGATATCTTCACACTCTTACAAAAAA
The DNA here is from genome assembly GCA_004319985.1 of Emydocephalus ijimae. Classification (NCBI taxonomy): domain Eukaryota; kingdom Metazoa; phylum Chordata; class Lepidosauria; order Squamata; family Elapidae; genus Emydocephalus; species Emydocephalus ijimae. Next base: position 21,488 of record BHEV01030427.1, read on the forward strand.
AATGATGAAGTGGGGAACATGATGTTCCATGGGCAGAGAGCCACAGGAGGGAGGGAGGCAGAGCTGGGATTCAAAAATCCCAGCAACTGCCTCTCTGCCCAGTTGCTGAGTGAATGTGGCCATGGTGGACATGGCCTACCGGAACTTCCTGTTTCCGGCTTCCGGTGGGCTTCCAGAGTCCAGGGATGGCCATTTTTGCCCTCCCAAGGGTCCAGAGGCCTCCCCTGGGCCTCTGGGAGGGTGAAAACAGCCTCTCCTGGCTCATTTCTGGACTTCTGGAAGGCCCGTTTTCTCCCCTTGCAGAATCTCTGCGCAGACCCTGCACTTACCTCCATAGAAAATGGGCCTCATGGAGACTCCTGGGAGGGGAGGGGAGGAGAAGGCGGGACCAGCCAGTCAGTTGACATACCAGTTCGGCGAACCAGATGTAACTTTAACATCTGGTTTGCCCAAACCGGTCTGAACCGGTAGAATACCACCTCTAGAGGGAGGCGCTATGGAAAGGTCCCTTCTTCTTGAACCTGCTAGAAATACCTCCTTAGGAAAGGAGACCCATAGCATTTCCTCCCTCTCTGCTCAGGTGGGTTGGATAAATGTGACCAGGAAAAGACTAACTAACTGTATGTTAATTGCTCATTAAATGTAGCTGCTACTTCTTTTTGCTCCTCGAACCGCTCTCTTTCAGTGACCTGCTACCCATTTTCAGTGGCGCACTCTTAAAAGAACATCAGGCCACAGATGGTCTACTTTTTGCAATAAAGAAATCTACACTTTTGTTTCTACACAAAACAACAAGCCTCTACCCGGATTTCTTCCTCTGCAAGCTTTGGAAGAGGCTCGCGCATGCTAGCTAAGACTCTGTGGATCAGGGCTTGTTCTGCAGTTTTGTCCAGATTTCATAGATACTGGCTGGGTTCTTGTAATATATTAAGCCATGGTAATTTTACTAAGGTTTATTCCATCATTAAGAGTTTACAATTGGTTAGATTCATTCAACACACTAAATAAAGAGATTTTCAAACAAAGCAACTTTTAACATGGGCTTCAACTCTGAGAATTCCATACCCAGCAAAGGTGTTTGGGGGATTTCTGAGAGTTGAAACCCATACATTTTACAATTGTCAAGTTTGAAAAACACTGAACTAAAGAAAAACAACCTTTTGGTTGTTGATTTTAATAAGGGAATTTGTAGAAATGTTCCTACTTGGCCAGTGTTTGTCATCCCATTGATCAAGCCCTTCCGGTTTTCGTCACCAGGTTCCTGAAGTACATGTTCTAGCTACCACAATTTAGAATATATTCTGCATTTAATTTCAGAAACCAGGGTCACTGACCTTTTTGTACATCTACAGATTCCAATTATCAGCAGAGAGAGCTTAAGTGCCTCTTCAGTTTCCAATTTCCTCCAAAAGATGACTGGAAATGAAAACGGAAGTTTCCAGAAACGAAGTGATCAGTGAGATGCTGGTGGGGGGAAATGCTGCTTCAAGGTATGGCCAATGTTTTGCAGGGATGGAAAAGAAGCAGAGATACAAGCAAGGGCTCCCTTGAGGTCCTGTGAAACAGTTGGGGAAGTTTAGCAATGCAGATTTAGATTCTGTTGCCATGGTAGGTACAAGAAGGGCCCTGTGTCATCTGCATTATACTTTTTATGAGTACTGTCCACTTTAGCCAAAGTCCAGAAATGGAAAGAATGTTTCTCAAGACCATGGTTGGCTCCCAATTTGTGAGGTGACACAGGACCTCCAGCCCTCCCTACATTAGGGAAGATCAAATAGATACAGGCATGTTCATCATATCAGGAGCTAAATAGGTATATATCATTAGCTCCCAGTCAAAATTTCCCAACTCGTTGCTCTTCACATCTTTTGGATTAATGTCCCAATACACACCAGGAATAACTGATCAGTTGATAATGAGAAGAATCATGATACTAGGAGAGGGGTGGGTGCTAACTTTCTACACTCGTCATTCAAGAGCTCATATCATTTCTTCCTATTTCTTCCTGTGAAATGAGCTGGCAGAGAGTGACTGGGCCAAAAGTCATCTAGAACAGGGGTCTCCAACCTTGGCAAATTTAAGCCAGGCGGTCTTCAAATCCCAGAATTCCTCAGCTAGCAAAGCTAAGCCTGACGGACTTCAAAGCTGGCTGGGGGATTCTGGGAGTTGAAGTCCGCCAGGCTTAAAGTTGCCAAGGTTGGAGACCCCTGATCTAGAAGGAGCTTCAGTGGCTGAGGGAAGATTAGAAACCAAATCTTTCCATTCCTAGCCCAACACCTTAACCTTGCACTGAGTCTCCTTCCCCACTAGGTGTCGATCGTTTCATATCTTTCAACGGGCAACTTCCCGAGGTCTTGCATACTAGCCCCAGGAAGGGGAAAAGGGGAAGAGATGCCTCTTCAGATAACCTGGTCCTGGAATGCTTTGAAGGTTAGGCAGCACTTTGAGTTTGGCTTGGGGGCAGGGGCCCGCAGTGCTGATTACAAAGCACTAGTATCAAGCGACTGCAGACTAAAAATGGTTGATGTTACCTACCTCTTCCCCAAATGAAATTCTGAGAGCATTCTCAAAGCAGCTTACATTATTGCTGAATTCTCAATCAGAAGCTGCCAGTGCACATAATTAACAAATGTTTTCTGTGTTCATTCATTCATTTATTCATATTCATTCATTCGTGGAATCCAAACCAAGTATCCAGTACAAGCCGAGATGACATGATATGCCATCATATTAGCACAATTTTCATCACAAAGAAACCAGGTTGACAAACTAAGGGAAGGTGTGGAAGAAAACAAGCCAGGGTTCTAGTCCACCCTCATCAAGGAAGGTCTCTGGGTGAGAACCTATAAGGTAGACCAGACCAAGAAACCAATGCTCTATAGATCTGAAACTAGTTTCACTAGAACAGTAACAGAAACTTGAAACTCTGCACGTATTTCCCTGTCCCTCATTTATCTTGGTGTAAATCAGAAAGAAGCTTCTATGAGACATTTTCTCAAATTAGTTTTTGGGGATGAACTCAAGCCCCACTTGTTTGGGTCTTCCTCCTCCAGTCCTTCAAAGCCATTCCCTAGTACCGGTAGGTGCTTTTGGGCCAGCTGTTCTCTCATTCAGCTCAATCTAGCACATGGGATTATTGTTGGGGGGGGCAAATAGGAGGACGAAGCGGTATCTTTGTCACCTTCAATGAAAGGCAGAATATAAATCTAATAAATACATAAATAGATAGAACAAAGAACATGATCTAATAGGCACAACATGACTGATGCAAATTACGTGATTCACATCATTTGTGCAATGATATCATCACTGCACAACTGATGCAAATTCATGACGTCACTTGCCCCTGCTGTGGATGCCCTGGAACCACGAGCAATTCCAATACATCTGGAATTTTAGCCATGTTGACTAAAAAGAAAAAAGCTAACCAGAATTTGGAATTATAGATCAGGTTTAAAGAATCATAGTAAAACAACATTTGAAAAACACCCAAAGTCTATTTCTCGTCTCTTGTCTTATTTCTCCTGCGAGTCAAAAGGCCCTTCCAATTCATTCCAGTTCTTCTCCTGGTTCTTCTTCCTGTTCCTTTCTGCCATCACAATCGCAGCAATCACTGTCACCAGGACAGTAACTGTGATCACCAAGACAGTGGCTGTCTCTGCCATGCACAGCTGGCTGTCCACAGAAACGAGAGGCGAGCCAGCTAATTGCCAAGGACTGAAACAGGTGAGGTTCTCATAATCGTCCACATGAAGGTGCCGAACACTCGTGATTTTGCCAAAAACCCTTTGGAGATCACAGTCACAGGCCCATGGGTTACCAGCCAGCTGGATATGTGTGCTTACTGTTTGGATATTCAGGAAAGTCTTAAATTTTAGGTGGATGAGCCGGTTGCCAGTCAAAGCCAGAAAATTCATGTTGTGTAATGAAGTGAAAGCCTCTACTTCAATAAAGCTGATGTTGTTGCTGTTAAGCAAAAGAACTTCCAGGTTCTGAAGCATTAAAAAGAAGCCATTATAGATAACTGCAAGCCTGTTAGACTGAAGGTAGAGATGTCGGAGCCTGGAGAGTCCTCGGAAAGTCCCTCTCTCAATCGAAGTGACCAGGTTGTGGCTCAAGTCCAGCTTCTCCAAGTTCTCCATATACTGCAAGCTTTCAAAACCCAAAGCTATCAAACAGTTGTGGGCCACCTTGAGATCCTTTAGGGAAGTCAACTCATTTGAGAAGTCATGTGGTAAGTGAGCCAACAAGTTGTAGCTGAGGTCCATCTTCTCCAGGAAACTCAGGGACGTGAATGTTTGGGGCCAAATCTTTGCAATGGAGTTGTGGGACAGAAGAAGGATCTTCAAAGACCACAAAGCATCAAAGCAGCCTACCTCTAGCCCACTCAAGTTGTTGTGTCTCAAATTCAGCATCCATGTATTGTGAGGGATGCCATGAGGAACATGGACCAAGTGCCGATTGTGACAATCCACAAAACTGGAGGATTCATAGCAGAAGCAGAGATGGGGGCAAATCTTCGACGTATCAGCCCCATGAACAGAAAAGAAAAGAGAGATACATATAAATGAGAGATACATTTCTGAGAGGCCTGCAGCAGAAATTATTCTTGCTGCGCACTTGCAAAGCCCACAGAAAAGGAATGGAGATCTACGTCCTGCACTCCAGATCCTTGTCAGCTTCTACAGATGGGAGAAGAGAGTCAGATTTCCCCAGAGGAACCCATCACAAAGAGCTCTTTGTCAAGTGATTAGCTAAGAGCTTCCTTGGACTTTAGCCTTGAAGAACAACAACAGGCAACTTGAGTGAACAAGAGAGGAGGAAGGAATCAGAGACCTGTAACTGGAGCACTGGCATTTTCTGTAAGATAGGTCATTCATACCTTAGTTTCTCTGTTTTCAGCACTCGCTGCTTGATTTTTGATAGACTAAATCCAGGGCCAAGAAAAAAATTGCTTTTTCAGTAAAGAAATATTTGGGGGGAGGGGGGAAGAAGGAAGACACACTGATTGGCATATTTGTAGTGGAAGGAAATATAATTGCTAGCATTACCGGCAGTTGCATATAGGTCTGGACAAACAAAAAAGCTTTCACCTCTGAACCATGCATAGTTATGCCAAGCAAAGCACACAGAAGAAGACCTGAAAAAACAGGCTAGGGATAAATCACCACAAAGAAAATCTATCTATCTGGTTGCTAGGAATCAAAAATGACTGGATGGCACATAATCAATCAAATATTAAGGATTTTTTCATGCTGCTCTGCTGCATTGTGCATGAACTCTACAGCACTGAATGAAGCCACAAAGTGTGCAATGTTCATATGCTAGCAAATGTTCCTGCTTCTGAGATTCAGCTGTCAGCTAACAATCTACTAGCCTTGACATTAAAGAATTTGGCCAGTAAAATGAGGAAACTTTTTATTGAATAAATTATCTAAATATCCTTATATTTGCAATGACGTACTTGTGCGCAAAGTATAGCTTAGATAACTAATCCTTCAAGTTTGATTCTTGGTGACTTCAGGTTTACATCAATGCAAGTTTCTTCTCAAATGTGGCTTGCCATTGTCTTCTTCTGGTACAGTTTCCAGCTTTCCAATCTAGCATACAAATAATATATATTTCCTGGAGATCTCCTATTCAAGAACAAGATTCCTGCCTGCTTCTATGGTTATCTTGTTACTGATGATGGTCAGAGGTTAGTCTTTTACTTCAAAGCAATTTTGAAGTATTGTCCCACCAGGCCTAGTATGAAGATCAAAGTAAGATCAAAAAGCTTCTCAATAGCTCCTAAGTAGAAAAATCAGGTGGTCATTAAAATAGTCTAAGAAAGGAAGGTTACAAACTTAGTTGCAAATATCCACAACACAAGGGCTTGTGTAAGGGGCGTGCATAAATGCACTATTTTGCCTACAGTCCCTGTCCTATTGTCCCCATTTATTCATACCTATTTCCTGTATTCTTACTCAAGTTTATACAAATATCTATTAGCTTGTAAGCGATTGACAAATCAAATAAATAAATAAAAACAATGACACATAAAACTTTCTGCTTCTTTTCTCCCCGTTCTCTCTCCTGACTCCATGTATTTTTCTTTCACATATATGCCCAGTTTTCTTTCTGTATTCACTTACTTTGATTATATTCTGTAGGAAGAAGACAGAAATATAACTGGTTTTGCTGAACAGAGGGGAAACTTGTAAAAAAATCAGATTGTGCAGTATAATTCCAGACATTTGGCCTATGACTCTTTAGACACTCATATCACTTAAGATTCCTATGTAAACTGTAATAGTATTTCTTGAACATATAAAATTAATGGATTGTGCAAATCCGAGGCAAAATTATGATTGGAGGGAGATTGTTACCTTGGGATGCTTCTGCTTGTTCTTGGGTAAGAGCAGGGATTGTAGCAGTGGGTTGTTTGGAGTAATTTTTCTCTACTGGCTTGTTTTCTCCTGAGTAAGAGGCAGCAGTGACTGGATGGTTGAATGCGAGTGGGTTATTTAGTGCCTAGGTAAAGAGATGCTGAGTGTGAGGCAGAAGCATGTCTGCAGCTGATGCCAGCTTTCTGATGGTATGATGTGTAGTTTGATTGAAATCAAATAAGTTCCTAACCAACCTAGCTGACAACTTTGTTGTCCAAAAGGTAGAGGGTGAAACTAGAGGGACAGGCATACTGGACTTAATTCTTACAAACAGAGAAGAAATGATAGAGAGAGTTGAAACTGCAGGAACTTTGGGTGAGAGTGACCATGTCATACTAGAATTCAACATAACACAAACACAAGCAACAGAACATACTGACACAGTATCTTGGATTTTAAAAGAGCTGATTTCAATAAACTTGGGAAAGATTCTGTTGTGAATGAATAATTGTGTTAATAAAGTTATCAAGAGCTTGAAGTCAAGTGCAGGGTTCTGGCCCCGCACTTCTGATTGGCCGTTAAATGGCGAGATCAGATTGGTCCGTTCAGGAGAATCTGATTGGCCATTAACGAGTCTTTCTCATTGGTTAACGGAGCTAGCACTCCCTGGTTTTCATTGGTTGAATATCTAATAAGTTGCCTATATAAGGAAGGCTGTAGCAGTGATTGAGTTTGAGCTGTAACACCATGTAAATAAAGAGTTGAAGTTCACCGTTTCATCGGCTCGTCTCCATTCTTTCACGCCCATGCTCCAAACATAACACTGGCAACGAGGATGGGATTTGGAGACGTCAGAGCTGACTGAACAATGAAGCAGATAACCGAGCACGTGGCTGAAAACGCACAACGGCGGAACCATGTCTGGCGGCGTCATACCACCCACTCCATTTGACCCAGCGCAAGAAGACTGGGAATCCTACATGGATCATTTCCAAATGTTCTTGGAAACCAATAATTTGAAGGATGCCACGACCGGGAAGAAACGGGCGGTATTCCTGACACATTGCAGGCCGACCGTATTCAAGATGGCTAAGGCACTAGCAAAACTGGCTGAAGTAAAGGCTATGGACTGGGACGTCCTCAAACCCCTACTGAGAGCCCACTATGCACCGACCGTGCCAACACTCGTAAGGCGGCACGAATTCTGCCAAAGAANCCATTGCAGATTTCGTCATGGACCTCTGAAACCTGGGAGGCCTCTGCGGGTTCGCCAACCTGGAAGAGGCATTGAGAGACCGAATAGTTCTGGGATTAGATACGGTAAACGTGCAGAGTAAGCTGATGGCGAAAGGCGACATCAGCCTTGCCGATGCCATCGCTGATGCTACTGCAGCAGAAGCAACCAGGAAGTCGGCTGCCCAATTAAGCAGCAACCGCGCTCCGGTACACCAACCAACCAGCGACATTTTACCCAAATCAGAAGGATAGCTTTTGACGGCCCACCATGAGGACCTCTCTTTGTTGTCAGACAGCGACGAAGAAGAGGTCCATCGACTGCGGTCCGATCGGGACCATTACCAGAAGTCCCAACACCCATGCGCTGGCTGTGGGGCCAGCCATCCCCGGTCCGAGTGCAAATTCCGCAACGCGCTCTGCCATGAGTGTGGGAAAAGAGGCCACATCGGACGGGTCTGTAGAAATCTCCGAGGACCCAGCCAGACCTCGAAGGGGGCTAACTATCGCCAATCGAGAGGAAACCGTCCTGTAAGGCGAGAACCAGTGAACCACTCCTACAGAAACTGAACCTTAAACCGCCCCACAAAGCGAGAAGAGGCTCACCAAACTATCACTATCGGTCACGCCTCTTCCTTGGATGCCAAGAAAATCCGAATTAAAGTGGCCATCGAAAATCAGCCCTGTCAAATGGAAGTCGACTCGGGATCATCTCTCTCGATGGTTTCCTGGAAGACCCTCAAGCAACTCATCCCTACTATCCGACGCCAAGACCTCCGTCATCAAAGACTGATACTTAAAGACTATCAGGGGAATAGGATTCCAGTCATAGGATCCAGTCGAGTCCGGGTCTCGTTCAAAAACCGTACAGCGTACTTACCCCTGACTGTGATCGACAAGGACCGGCCTAGCCTGTTAGGCCTCCAATAGTTCGCGCCACTCGGCATTGAAGTGGCAGGCGTTAACCGAATCGGCAGCAGCGACTGGGAGGAGGACCTCGTCCATGAATTCCGGGACGTCTTTGCAGAAAAACTAGGTGAGTACAAAGGGACCCCGATATCATTTAACCTTAATCCAAAAATAGCTCCCATCCGCCTTAAGCCTCGTCGAGTTCCATTTGCCCTAAAACCGAAAATTGACGAACAGCTTGATAAGTTAATAGCCCAGGGGGTGTTAGAGCCAACTGATCACTCTCCCTGGGAGACCCCAATCGTAACACCCATTAAGCCGGATGGTTCAATAAGAATTTGTGGGGACTACCAAGCCACCCCGAACCACGCCCTGCAACAAAATGCATATCCGATACCAGTGGTGCAGCACCTCCTCCATTCCCTGGGGGGTGGAAAAGTCTTCGCTAAACTAGACTTAGCTCAGGCATATCAACAACTGCCAGTAGATGAAACAACGGCACAGGCACAGACAATCGTGACGCACCGAGGTGCCTTTAAATGTACACGACTCCAATTCAGAGTGAGCGTAGCCCCGGGGATCTTTCAGAGCCCGATGGAAAGACTATTACAAGGGATTAAAGGCATTGTCCCCTACTTTGACGGTGTTAATTGCTGCCCCTACTTCAAAAATTTTACGGGATTGCTTGAAATTGGTCCTCCAGAAATTCAAAGACGCAGGTCTTAAAGTGAAGAAAAATAAGGGTAAACTGTGTACAGATCGTGTCGAATTTTTAGGGTATTTAATTGACAATCAGGGCATTCACCCTACCGATAGCAAATTAAGAGCCATAAAAAGCGCTCCCAGACCCCGGAATAAGGCCAACCTCCAGGCATTTCTAGGCCTTATCAATTTTTATAACGTATTCCTGCCGCACAAAGCAACTGTCGCTGAACCCCTACATCGTTTATTGGACAAAAAAGCAATTTGGGTATGGGAACATAGAGAAAAGCAGGCGTTCCGAAATGTGAAAAAACTACTGACTTCTGATGCTGTACTGATACAGTACAATGAGACCTTGCCGTTAATGATCACGTGTGATGCATCGCCTTTTGGAGTGGGCGCCATTTTGAGCCACGTATTGCCTAATAGTAGCGAAGCCCCTGTTGCCTATTTCTCAAAGACGCTTTCAAAAACAGCGCAATTATACCCAGATTGATAAAGAAGCCCTTGCTATTGTGTCTGCTGTCAAAAGATTTCATGAGTACGTGTATGGCCGAGCTTTTACTATAGTGACTGACCACAAACCTTTGCTGGGAATAATAGCGGGAGATAAGCCAACCCCCTATATATTATCTCCCAGAATGACTCGCTGGTCAGAATTCTTGGCTGCTTATAATTATCGGCTGCAATACCACCCGGGAAAGGCCATTCCCCATGCAGACGCATTTAGCCGAGCACCGCTTCCAGAGACCACCGACGACCCCATGCCTACAGTGACGTTACAGATCGAGGCACTTCGTACACCGCCATTAACCACCCGTGATATCGCGAGAGAAACAAAACACGACCCCGCCTTAGCACGAGTCCTCAGTTGGGTGGAACGCGGATGGCCATTGGACCAAGTACCTGATGACTTTGCACCATTCAAAAGTTGACAAACAGGGTTGTTTTCACAAAAGGGCTGCATCATCTGGGGTGATAGAGTCGTTATCCCAGAGCGACTCCAACAAGCAGTACTGAGAAACTTGCACGATGGCCACTCCGGCATCGTGCGCATGAAAGCCCTTGCATGAAGCTACGCGTGGTGGCCTGGCATCGACAAGCAAATTGAGACTTGGGTCAAAGCTTGTCATAAATGCCAGGAGGTAAGCAATGCCCCACCAAAGGCAATCTCAACCGAATGGGAAACACCGCGGGGATCCTGGTCCCGTATCCATCTGGATTTTGCAGGACCTACCAAAGGCCACACATTCTTGTTAACCGTGGACGCCTATTCGAACTGGCTCGAAATCCACCGAATGAAGAACACAACAACGGAAGCGGTCATTAAGGAACTGGACAGACTGTTTGCAACCCACGGATTACCGGATGTTCTGGTATCCGACAACGGGCCCCAATTTACCGCGCTGTCTTTTGAACAGTACCTAGAGGACCGTGGTATTCGACATGCACTGACTTCGCCTGCGCATCCTGCAGCCAATGAAGGGCCGAGCGCATAGTACAATTCATCAAGAAAACGCTACAAAAAATGGACTATGACAACATCGAAGAAAAAATAAACCGAATCCTCTTTTTACAGCATATCATTCCGCACAGCGTCACCAACAAGACTCCCACCGAGTTGCTAATGGGACGAAAGCTCCGCTCCCACCTCGACAGATTACACCCAGCGTACGAACTTGAGAAACCACATGGAGCCAGCGGCCGATGCCGTACCTTCCAGGTAGGCGACTTGGTATTCGCTAAAAACTTATCGGGCGATCCGTTGTGGGTCGAAGCGACGGTAGTCCGTGTAACCAGCCCAAGATCATACCTCATGCAATGCCGTGATGATAGACTATGGAAGCGCCATATCAATCAACTACGATCAAGGCTGCAGTCAGGGATCTACGAGTCCCCTGATGACCAAACTGAGGGGGGGGAGATACAGAGGAAGATGAACTTCAATTAGCAGAAAACCTTTTTGGAGGGAACGATAGTGGAACGGGAACATGTGAAGAAGAACCAGGGATGGGAGTCAGCTCGCCTCATGGTGATACCGAAGATGTTGGTGACAATGAAAATTCGAACTCAGAGTCAGAGGCACCCCTTTCGTCAAACAACGCCCTACCTCTACAAGAGTGCAGCCAAATACCAGGTGCACAACGAAAATCAAATCGACCAACAAAACAAATGTCCTACCTCAAGGACTACGTAACCGCACCCCGTAAACGGAACCCGGGGCGAAGGGGTGTTGTGAATGAATAATTGTGTTAATAAAGTTATCAAGAGCTTGAAGTCAAGTGCAGGGTTCTGGCCCTGCACTTCTGATTGGCTGTTAAATGGCGAGATCANAGTTCACCGTTTCATCGGCTCATCTCCATTCTTTCACGCCCATGCTCCAAACATAACAGATTCCATGGATGAAAATCTTAAAGGGGAAAACAACTCAAAAATCTTGGGAAGTTCTAAAAAGTATGATCATAGAAGCCCAGACCAGCACAATACCATTGAGAAAGAAAAACAAGAAATCCAAGAAGAAACCAGCACGGCTGCACAAAGATTTCTCTGGCAAATTGAAAGAAAAAAAGGACAAGTACAAAAAATGGAAAGAAGGACATACAACTAAGGCAGAATATCAGCAGATAGCCAGAATCTGCAAAGACGAAGTCAGGATAGCAAAGGCTCAGAATGAACAATGATTTGCAACAAAAATCAAAGATAATAAAAAAAGTTTCTTCCTACATATAAATAACAAGAAAAAAAATCAAGGAAACAGTCAGTCCACTAAAGAGAGAAGTTGGCAAGGAAGTAACAGGCAACAGAGAGAAAGCAGAACTGCTTAATCATTCTTTGCATCCATCTTCACGCAAAAATAAACTATAGCTCAACCCACCAAAAACTTAACTATAAAAGACAGACCAGAAATAAAAGTTAAAATAAGCAAAAGAATAGTAAGAGAACACCTGTCTGACCTTGATGAAAACAAATTACTGGGGCCTGATAGATTGCATCCCAAAGTTTTAAAGGAGCTGGCAGAGGTCATCTCAGAACCACTGCACTATATCTTTCAAAAATCCTGGAGCATCAGCAACTATCAGAGGACTGGAAAAGAGCTGATGTGGTTCCTATCTTCAAAAAAGAAAAAAAAAACCAGACCCAGGAAACCATAGACCAGTCAGTCTAACATCAATACCCAGGAAGATACTGGAAAAGATAAAAAAAAAACATCTGCTAACATCTAGAAACAAGGAAAGTAATAACTAGCAGTCAGCACGGGTTTGTTAAAAACAGATCATGCCAAACCTATCTCATTTTATTCTTCAACACAGTGACTAAATTAGTAGACCAGCAAAATACTGTGGACATAATACATTTAGATTTCAGCAAGGCATTCAACAAAGTAGACTGCAACCTCTTAATGAGCTAGAAAAAAGTGGAATAGATAGCACCACCACTATATGGACTCGCAACTGGCTGGCAAACCGTACTCAACAAATAGTTCTTAATGGGTCTCAGTCTACATGGAGGGAAGTAAGCAGCGGATGCCACACGGTTCCATCTTAAGCCCAGTACTCTTCAATATCTTCATTAACAACTTAGATGAGGGAATAGAAGGAGAACTTGCCAAATTTGCAGATGATATTAAGCTGGCAGGAATAGCTAACACCCAAGAAGATAGGCTAAAGATCCAGATGGATCTTGACAGAGTAGAACACTGGGCCATATCTAACAAAATGAAATTCAATGTAGAGAAAAGTAAAATCCTACACTTAGGCAAGAAAAAC
>BHEV01030428.1:0-11449 GCA_004319985.1 Emydocephalus ijimae
TTTTAGCTTTCCCTCTCTGTTGTAATCCTTTCTCCTTTTGCTCACTAACATTGAGTTGGTTTTGCATCTTATTTTTTCCTTGCTTAAGTGTTTTTTTAAGTCTTAAGTCCTTCATTTTCCTTTCTTTCTTTCTCCTTTCTCTTTTAATTAATTTTTTAGATTCACTGGAGATGGCGTCTTCTTTTTCTTCTTTTTCTATTTCCTCCATCTGTTGTTGTGTTTGCTGATAAATAGCAAGCCCCATTTCTAAAGAAAGGAAAGCTTCTTTCACAGCGTCTTTGCTTTCTTGATATTCCTTTCTAAGTTCATCATCAGATAAAGCCATTCTTTGTTCTTCTTAGAGCAACCAAAATATTTCAAAAGTTAAAACAATTCCTCAAAGTCCCAGAGACATCAATCAGTCCAAACAACGCACAAAGTTCTCGCTTTCTCTTCCTGGGGTGGTATCAGTAAAAGGGAAAAGAAAAAAAGCCCAATCTGTATTTCACAGCCTTGTTGCAATCAATTTCTAGTCTCAAGATCTTCAAGGCATCTCCTCCAGCAAGATCTTAATATTTTTTTTTGTCCTCTCCCTTCCCACTTATAACAAGAAGCCAAGTTTTTACCTTTTATAAAAAACAACAGGTTTCTCAATGGCTATTTGTTGATTCCATAGGGAAGGAGAGTAAACTTTCCTTTCAGCACCTCAATTTTGCTGCTTGAAATCTTCCTTTTCAAAAAGTCATAGTTCTCAGGATTAAACGCCTCTTAAAGTCCTGGATCAGCCAAAAAACTTTCTCTTGAAAACTTTCTCCCCTCTTCCTCCTGCTCAGTCTTACCCAGCTGCCGGCTTCTTTGTGGCGGCCATTACAGACCGCCGCTCGACCGCTTTGAGAAAAGGGGGGTTTGCTGGCTGGGGAGGGGGTCTGCAACACCCCCAAATCCCTCACCAGTTCCCCCCTATCTTTGGCTGCCTCTGCAGGGCAGCCTTAGCCTCCAAACCCGTCCGGATCGGAGGCAGCAAAACGGCTCGCGTGGCAGGGATCGCGCAGGATCACGAAACCCTGCCACTGGCGAAGCCGACAAACCGGAAGTTCCTGCTTGCTTGGGTTTTGAGGGCCAAGCCACATGGACTTTTACTTTTTATATTTTTCTCATAACCTTGTAATGTAGAATGGAATGCAGAAGATTTTTGCCCTGGCTATCAGATCTCTCTGTAAGTTTTTAATTGCAAAATAAAGGCTTTCTCAGGCTGAATAACAAAAGATTATTCAACTGTTATGTTTTTTCAACTGACTCTATGTGACTGTGTATCACTTTTGCCCATGTTAACTTGTTTAATTAACAGTCCATATCTTTGATGTAACTGAGCAGAATGGTTTCTTCCATCCAATCAACTATTCCTTTGTACTTTTTTCTGCTGTCCTTAGTATAAAGGGAAATCAGACTCTTTGTCCTGGGTTCCCTCTTTTTTCATAGATACCCATTTTTGCTGAAGTATTTTAATAAATCATCCAAACGGTCTTCCGACTCAGTTGCTTATTGGAAAGAGTGATGAGACAAAATCTAGGGCCAATTTGACCATCAGTTTGAATTGCTCCAAGTATCTACCTTCAATTTCATACTTATGAAAACTCAGCAGCGAAACTCTTCAATTAAACAAGTGAAATGCATTGTCTCCTTATTTTTTGTTAGTTCAATTCAAAATTACTGTTAAAAGTAGGATAAATTTTGGAGCAGTATTTTAAGCCTGATTATCAGTATGCCTGTATGCAGTATTCTTTATTGTAAAAATTCTTTTTTTTAACTTTTTTTTACTATTCTTTTTTTTACTTTTTCTCATTATTTATTTTTGCAGAATTGCAGTTTTTCTGCTGAGTGATTAATATGCTGCATGAAACTTTTAACAATGAAACAGTTTAATAATGAATGTTTTTTTCACATTATTCTTCATTTATTTTTTATTTATTTATTTTATTTGTCAATCACTTACAAGATAATAGATATAAGTATAAACATGAGTATGAATACAGGAAATAGGTACGAATAAATGGGGACAATAGGACAGAGACGGTAGGCACGATGGTGCACTTAGGCAGGCCCCTACAGACCTCTTAGGAATGGGGTGAGGTCAATAGTGGTTAGTTTGAGGTTAAAGGAGTCGGGATTAGAGGATGTAACAACAGAGTCAGGTAGTGCATTCCAGGCACTGACCACTCTGTTGCTGAAGTCATACTTTCTGCAATCAAGTTTGAAGCAATTTACATTGAGTTTGTATTTGTTGTATGCTCTTGTATTGTTGTGGTTGAAGCTGAAGTAGTCATTGACTGGTAGGACATTGTAGCAGATAATTTTGTGTGCTACGCTTAAGTCTAACCGTAGGTGGCATAGTTCAAGGTTGTCCAAGCCCAAAATCTCAAGCCTGGTGATATTCTATTGTGAGCAGAGGAGTGTAGTACTCTTCTCGTGAAATACTTCTGGACTCACTTGATTGTATTAATGTCTGATATGCAGTGCGGATTCCAGACTGATGAGCTGTATTCTAGTATTGGTCTCTCAAATGTTTTGTATGCTCTAGTTCAGTGGTCTCCAACCACTGGGTCCCGGACCGGTACCGGTCCATGGATCATTTTGTACCAGGCCGCCTATTTTGCTTGGGCGCCGCCATCTTGTTTTGACGGCACTTGAGAAAGTGCTTCCGGGTGAGCTTATCAGTCGTCGGTTGGAAAGCGGCGTTTGGGTGCTGAAGGAATCCTCGCGCCTTAGTTTTGTTGAAGGGGGGGCGGCTTCGAATGAAGAGCCATCCCAATGGCGATGGAGTCTTGCGTTACTCAGGAGGAGATTAAGAAAGAGCCCGAAAAGCCCATTGACGCGAGAAGGTACAAAGGAGGAGTTGAAGGTGGCGAGGAGAAGTGGGGGACGGCTGGCTGGCCGGTCACTTGGCTCGCCTTGCCTTGGTCGTGCGTGCTGATGCCGGTACCGGTCCATGGATCATTTTGTGATGCCGGTACCGGGCCGTGATACAAAAAAGGTTGGGGGCCACTGCTCTAGTTAGCAATTCGGTATTTCTGGAGAAGCTTCATAAGATTATATTTACAACTCTTAATGCCTTTTTGGCAATGCTGTTACAGTGAGCTCTGGAGCTTAGGTCATTTGATATGAGAACTCCAAGGTTCTTGACATAGTGAAGATCATCAACAAGGTCATATTCGCCTAGTTTGTATTTGGTGTACTGATTTTTTTTACCAATGTGTAGGACAGAGCATTTGTTGGTTGAGATTTGGAGTTGCCAGATGTTTGACCATTCAGACACATAATCAAGGTCGCTTTGAAGGATAGTAGCATTGTCAGTGATGTTGAATACATTTACATCATCCGCAAAGAGAATGCAATTGCTTATAAGGTGATCACAAAGGTCATTTATATAGAGTATGGGTCCTAAAACGCTGCCTTGGGGAACACCGCTGTTAAGTAGCGCAGGGTTTGATATAGTGCTCCCTATTTTTACTATTTGTTGCCTATTTGACAGGAATGCAGTAATCCACTTATGGAGGGATCCGGAAATGCCATAATTTAGTTTTAACAGTTTTAACAGTAGTTTGTCATGTACCACTGAATCAAAGGCTTTGCAGAAGTCTATGGAAATTGCATCTATAATTTTACCCTGGTTAAGTAGTCGGTATGTTTTTGCAGTGTAGGAGTTGTAGATTGTGGGACAGTTTTTTCCTGAAACCAAATTGTTTAATTTTACATATATCTGAGCTGTTTGACTCATATTCCACTTTTTCATTATTTCAAGTTTCTTTATATAATACACAGGACCACATAGGATTGGAATATATTTTCTAAAAAAAAAAAAAATGGGGGGGGGGGCTGACAAGCCAGCAGTCAAGTTAGGCGTTTTTCGAACATTCGACAGGAGCTCAAAAGGTTCCTTCCCCACGACTGCTATAAACCGAAAGCTACGTTTATATATTTGGTTTTATTTATTTGATTTGTCAATCGCTTACAAGATAATAGGTGTAAAGTATAAACATGAGTAAGAATACAATAAATAGGTATGAATAAATGGGGACAAAAAGACAGGGACGGTAGGCACGATTGGGCACTTATACACTGTTGGGAGTACTCGCATCTGCTCTCAATGTGGTCTCGACGAAAAAGGGTTTCCCAATATTTGTCCGCGGCCCTGCCCACCGGAGTACATGGGTTGAAGCAGACTGGAGCTCTAATATTAGGCAAGCATCACAAAAAGCAATTATGGGCTGCCGCGGGATAAGAAATACCAGCTCTTTAAGCACGTTGTGAGGCCTGCGCTGTTTCGAAACTCATGCAGCTCCCAAGCTATTGGCTGAAAGCCAGCGGCATTGTCCTCCCCAGGCTTGAGTCACTCGATTTCGTTTTTCTGATTTCTTGCTAGGTTTCGTTTTCTCCCGTAGGTTTAATTTCTTAAGTAGCCCCCGCCCTCTCCTTTCCTTGAGTTTGGCGGTGCAGCCCGCTCCGCTTGCGGGACGCTTCGCAGAGTTTGGGGTTCTCGGGCAGCGATGTCGTCTGGCGCCGTTTGCCTCCACATGCAGCCCTGCTCCTACGAAGGCGCCGACAATGAGAAGGAAGTCTCGGCCGACCTCAAACCTGCCTCGAGGAGAGTCGCCGGGGAGCAACCCAGTGACTATCTCCTCTGGTCATTGTTCAACCTTTTCTTCTTGAGCGGCTACTGCTTTTGCTGTCTCAGCTTCAGCGCGCTCGTCTTCTCCGTCAAGGTGAGTTTCTTTTCCATTTCTGCAGTTTCGATTCCATCTGAGTTTTCCACACACCCCACCCCGCGTAACATTTCTTTCGGGAACTCTCTTTCTTTGCTTCGTTCAGTGTTTCAAAGTATTCGCTTACTTTTCTGGGTTTTGGCTCCGTCCCACGCTGCAACCCAGGGTCTTTTAGGCCCCCGTCAACACATCCATTAAGTGGAAATTTCAGGCTCCGTTTTCTTCTTCCTGGCGCCGCCGGCTGGATTTTTCTCTACAGAATTGCATAAGCGGGACTTTCTGTGGTAAAGCTGCTTAACGCTGGAGATTTTTGGCCACCCTCCCGGCTTATTTGAGAAAACTTCATTCTCCCGAACGCTGAGACAATTTAGGGATCTAGGAGTTGTTTTTTTTAACAGCATGGGATTTTTTTTTTTGAACAAACTATTAGTTTTTTTACACACACAAACAAAACATAGGATGTAGTAACATAAAATATCTTTTCTAAAAGAAACAGATAAACCATCTTATTTTTTTAAAAAAGATAATTCCAAATTATCACATTTCTATATATTTATCTTATCTAGTCAACTTCATATCTTTTCCAAACTTCTCTTTATTACTCCCTTTCCTTCTGTTTAATCATACTTCTTCTGCCTTAAGATTATATACTCATTGAATATAATTTCATTAGTATTCTTCCACATCCTGTCAAACTTAAACAAACATTATACAAAACATAAATACATAAAACTTCTTTTTGGAAGGTGGCTTACCCCAGGTTAACTCTTTTTATACAGACATCAATCAAAGTTTATACTCACATAATATACTGTCTCATATCTTATTTAACAGTCTCTATTTTCCATATATTTTCTCTCTCCTAGTCATTCTTTTGATTCTATTTTATTTATTCCATCTCAATTAAATAATTATATTTGCATCTTTGGTCCGTTTTCTTTCAATCATCTACTTATCCTTTCTATCTAATACAATATTTCTCCTGTAAACCCAAATTGAAGTATGACAACTTTTTATCTTTCCCCTAAATAACACTTAAGATAATACATATTTTCCGTACTGATTCTGCTCCGTACATTCTAAGTATTACATTTCAAAATAATAAAACAAACAAATAATATTGAATTTAATAAGTAACAATAAAGCTAAAAAAAAAGAAAAAGGAATGTTAAATTTATAATCATATGAAATTAAATTCTTTTATTAATTCTTAAGCAATAAAAATAATATTTCATAAAAAATTAAACTCTATAATTAAATCATGGCTTCCCTTTAATACATTTTTAAGTCATATAATATTCTGGTTTTCTAACTCAGCTTCAAATACTAATATCTACAATACACTCTTATGTACTTTTGCAGAATCATTTTTATAAAATTATCTTACCCCTTGTCTCTGAAAAAAAAATCGTTTTTTAGCATTTTGTTTAAAGCCTTTATGACTTCTCTTTCCTTTTCCCCTTTCTTTCTTATCCATTCGAGCTTTTTGACCCCCCCATCTCTCAAGTTTCATTCTCTTAATCTTCCCTCTCTGTTGTATTTCTCTTTTCTGTTGCTTTCTGACATCATATCGCTTTTTCATCTCATTTTTCTTTTTCGTGGTTGCTTTTTTAAGTTCACCTTTTCCTTGCCCCCCTTTCGCTTTTCTTCCTCCACTAAGTGTGTTTGTCCATTAAAGATGGCTTCTTCTCCTTCATCCCAGCCTTCCTGTCATTGTCATATTTCTTGATGGGTAGCAATCGCCATTTCTAAAAAGTAAAAAATAGATCCAGAAGAGCCCTTATCTTCTTCTTTCAGTCTTTGAAATTCCATTTGTAGTCCTTCAGTCCATTTTTTTCTTTCTTTCTTTTTTGAGGCAACCCTAATGTCTTTAGTCCCTCCCCTCTTTTTTTAACAAAAGTTCACAAAAATCTCAAAGTCACAAAGCAAACCAAATCAGAGCAAACAGTTTCATTTAGCACTTTCTTCTTTCTATATTTTCACCTCCTAGGGAAGGATCTTCTAGAAGTCTTAATGTCTTCTATTAGGCTCAAAGCAGTCTCCTTCAGTACAATCTTATAATAAGTCTTTATCTCTTCCCTTCCCCTTGTAAAAACTAGAAAGAATTTTAAATTTTTAAATCCAGTGTCCAGAAATCCTTTATCCCTTGGCTTTAAATTTCAAATTGGATGACCTTCAGTGCCCAAGTAGATTTTCCAGATCTCCGCCTGCTGTTTCTATGGGGAGGGAGAGTGAAGAAAAAAACTTTCCCTTGACAGCTTTCTTTGCCGTTTTCTAACCTTCTTTGGGAAACAATGTATCCTTCAAATAATTCAAGCAATTCAGTTTCCAGGGTAAAAAGTTTCTCATTGTCCCAGCTCAGCCAGCACTTTTACTTCTCCTGCTTCCTCCAGCACAAATCTTACCCGGCTGCAGACTTCTTTGTGGCGGCCATTACTGACCGCCGCTCCACCACCTTGGGAAAAAGGGGGTTTTCCGGCTGGGGAGGGGGTCTGCGACACCCCCAAACCCCTGTCCGGATCCCCCCTCTCTTTGGCTGCCTCTACAGGGCAGCCATATCCCCCAGACCCATTAGGATCGGGGGCACCTTGGGGGTGAGCGCAGCAGGAATCGCGGAGAGTCGCGAATTCCTGCTGCCGCCAAAACCACGCGAAACCGGAAACCAGCAGCATGGGACATTTTTGTGGGTGTATCAGGAGAAAAGGATGGGGGGGGGTGTTTAAATGTGCAATCATTTGTGAGATATTTGCTTTAATAATCTCTCTAGCACTAGCTTTTTGTGTGACAAGAATATGTGAAGAAACCAGCTTTGACTTTGTTTGCTAATGAAATTCATAGGGGGTGTGTATGGGGAATTGTCCCACTATATTTTGGTCTTAGAATGAAGTCCTATTTAAAAGAAAGGCATCGTGCTTTTGGAAGAGCAGTCTTCCAAAATGTTTTTGGTCTTCTCAAATTCTCTGAGGAAAGACTTGACCCCAATGTGTTGCTATCACCTGTCTTCAAAAGAGTGGATTATTTACTGATGATATTATTACTCTAGACTCCCAACACTTTGCATCCATACAATTCAGAGTTATAAACATATTAACAAACAAAATATAGTCTTTGCATGGAAATGGAATAAAAAGAAGCAAAAATAACATGGACAAATACTGTTTTAGATCTGTTTCTGAGTGTAACACCCCCCAAGGCTAAAATATGAACAAAGATATGAAAGGCTGGAACTTTGCTATTTGATTGAACATAGCATTAATTTTCACAGCAATCATATGTAGATAATTTGAGGTTTAAACTGGTATTAATATGCCTTAAGATTTAATTTTCTTTTCATTTTATCCTTTTCAGGCAAGGGATCGTAAAGTTATTGGAGATCCTGAAAGCGCGGCTACCTATGGGAAGAAAGCCAGATACCTGAACATTGCTGCCTGTCTTATAGGCATTGGAATTACTGTTACTTGTTTCTTTGCAATAATTTTAAGTTCAGGAGATATTCTTAAATTGTTCCGAGAAATGAGGGAGAAACCCCAATTATTACAGCCAGGTCAATGAAAAACAAGTTATTCACCCAGGATATCATCATCAAACATTTTTACTGCCTATTGCTGCATCACTTTTCTGTCTCATGTATATTTTCCCTTGTCAAAAGAAGGATTCTGTGCAGTTTAATAAAGCTTGCCATATTGACAGCAGGAGACATTCAGATTCTCTCTAGAATAGAGTTTTTCAACTGAATTCTGCAGAACTCTAGACTTTCATGACAACTTGACAGAGTTCACGAGAGACTTAAGACCAAGCAAACAAAATTCAATTCAGTACAGCCAGTGGTATTCAAAGCAATTTTTCCAAGGAAAAGCAGTCACATCCCAATAACTGAACACTGATTTCTATGTTAAAACATTAAATTCCCAAGTAATTGTGCAAGTTTTTGTGCACTAGAAAATGTTAATTTTGCATTTATAATATTTTACTTTGTATACTTAGGATAAATGGAGGAATCATGGGACACTAGTTGAGTATTAGTTATTTTGAAATTCAAATAATTGACAAAAAGCATAAAAATTATTCTGAAAGTTTTCTGCTATTACTGTAGTGCTTTGCCTCTTAATCAGGTTTTAGGAATTTCTTTTAAAAGGAATGGTGGCAACTTTTGTGAGCTTATAATGCACCCCATCTTCTATACAATTAGTTGAACTTCTGAATTTATTTCTGTCTCCTTTCTATGATATGAGACCAACCACAATGGGCTTAATTGTTGTAATCTCCTTTTATACATTCTTTATTGCATGTATCTTCCCTGAATTGGGAATAGCTTTGATTTCAAGTGTTCATAACTGATTTCCTCAGTTTGAAGTGAGATGAGAACCAAATTTAGAACTGGCATGATTGAATCCAGGCTACTTGAAGAACTGTCTCATCCCACTGCTGTGGGAATTATTCTTTGTTCTTTGTGTACGTGCAAGGACAACGGGCCTTCTGATGGTTGACTGCAACACGAAGCAAGGAACAAGGACAAACTGTTGCCATTTCTTACCCAGAATTGTAGCAAACTTAAACTTTGCAGCTTTGTATGCTTATGTGAATGATCAGTGCATTTGGTGTGATGTAATGCGTTTGTGATAGGACGCTAACAAAAATTGCTATGTTAACAAAGATTGCTTCTAATAAAAGAGGGTGTCAGAGTTTGCTCTCTGCTCTCATCCAGGAACAATCTTGCGTTGTGTCTTCTTTCCATGAGAGACCACCACACACTGCAAGTATTGATCCCATGCCATATCAGGCTTTTAAGATGACAACAAGCATCTTGACTTGCATGCAGACTCCTACTGGGAGTTGGTGCAGCTGGCATAACAGGGATCACCTACAAGTGCAATCAATATAGTCTCTGTACCTTATCCTAGCTTGACTCCAATGAGCTGCTTCCAGAACCCTTGGGAACTGCAAGCCCTCTCCAAGAAGGAAAAGTTGGAGGTTGGATGAAAATTGTCCCATACTTCAGCTTAATGGGGGAGTGGGGGTGAATGGTTTGGACCACAATCCTTTTTTTAAATATAAGCATGTAGGAGAAATCAGACATTAAATGGGAATAATCTGTGTATTAATACTTCAGCAAGCCACAGCCTTTGTTCCTCTCATTTGCTGGTACACGTCTGCCCTCAATTGGGCATTTTCAGCAACAAAGATGGGCCAAAGGAAGTGCTATATAGTAAGTGCCAATACAGTTGAATATATTCCTGTATTACTCTTTGTTAGGGATGCACCCTAGCAGAATGTGCATGGCAGGCAGGCAGGCAGGCAAATATGTGAGATAAACGTTTTTGTAGCTTACATTCAGTAAAAACAGATACACTGCTAGTTAAATAGTTTATTCCAGTAAGAGTTTTAGCATAGTCAAACAGTCCATATATCATTCACTAGTTCAGTCCGTCTGGGGATTATTTAGTTGCAAAGTCCAGTGTCGAAAAAGAGGTCAGTAAACTTACAAATATCAGTCTAGTAATATATCTCCTCGCAGTAGATATATGAAGAAGTCAAACCTCCTTTCTTCCTTCGACGTTCAAAAATTCAGCAGCAGGGAACACGCAGTTAGCAAACCAGCAATCCAGCAAGTTCTCTTGCTCCCTCTTATGGTGGTTTCACAACCGCACCCAAAATTACATGCTTTGCAGTTTGAAGTGACACACACTTAAACTTACTATCATAGTTTATATCTATTATTTTACCCAAACTAAGTTAGGTAACCTTGTTATTCCTAACATACTCCCCTTTTGGGTAATTTTATAATATATATATCTATTTACAACCTTAACCCATAGTCATCACAACTTTTTTTGTGTTTGACTGAACCTTGGTCTTTCATAAATTGATCAGCAATATTTTCTTCAGTCATACAATATTCCAGTCTTATCAAACCATTTTTTACAGATTGTCTTACATTCAGATATCTAAGATCTGTATGCTTAGATCTCGCTTTTACAGCAATATTTGTAGCCATCCGTATGGCTGCTTGATTGTCCTCATATACTACAATGGAATCATTAACAGTTATTCCCATATCCAATAACAACTGTTTATACAGAATTAAATCAGTACATAATAAAGATAGATATGAAAATTCTGCTTCCATTGTGGACATACTTATGTGTTGCTGTCTAATTGACCTCCAACCAATCAGTGCTTTTCCTAACAGTATAGCCGTACCTGAAGTTGATTTCCAAGTGTTTATGTCTGTTGCAAAACTTGCATCAGCAAATGCACTTAAAATCAGATCATCTTTTGGCTCCAAATATAATGCATAGTGCATTGTCCTTTTAAGATATCTTAAGATACGCTTTGTCGCTTGCCAGTGTTGTTCAGTGGGTTCAGCGTTGAATCTTGCCAATTGATTAGCGCTATAGGCAATATCTGGCCTTGACCAATTACTAATGTACGATAAACTACCAATTAGCGATTGATAGATAGTCTTATTGAATTTTGGACTTTGAACATCAGTGTGGCCAAATTCCTGACTCATTGGAGTTCTTGCCAGTTTACAAAGTGCCATCTTGTACGTTTTTAGTTATTGATAAATCTTATCCTCTTGAGATATCTTATAGCCATCTTTGGTTTTATTTATTGTTAATCCTAGGTACTGTTTTATCTCCCCTAATTGCTTTAATTTTATCCTCTTACCTAATAATGATATTATTTCAGTAGCTTCATTATTAGTT
>BHEV01030429.1:0-22715 GCA_004319985.1 Emydocephalus ijimae
GTTCCGCTCCGGTTTGGTGAGGGTCCTTGAAAAAAACGCGATGGGTGCTTCCTTTCCGTCGGGGAGAGTATGGCTGAGGACGGCGCCGACGCCGAAGGGTGATGCGTCGCATGTGATGGCTAGTGGCAGGGTCTCATTGTACTGGATGAGGACGGCATCCGAAGTGAGCAGGTCCTTGGTTTTCCTGAAGGCNTGCCTTGTCCAAAAGCCTATGCAAAGGCTCCGCCTTTTGGGGACAGGAAGACATTATAAAAGTTAAGTAGCCCCAGAAATGCCTGCAGTTCTGTTTTTGATTTGGGTGTGGGGGCTTCCTTGATGGCTTTAATTTTCTTGTTGGTGGGGTGAATGCCGTGTCGGTCTAGGAGGTACCCTAGGAATTCGACCCGCTCTGTGTACAGCTGGCATTTTTCCCTCTTCACCTTAAGTCCGGTTTCTTTGAATCTGGTTAGCACCTCCCTTAGGTGAGTCTCTAGTTCGGCCTGGTTGGTTGCCCATACTAGTACATCATCGAAGTATGGGACCACACCCTTGATGCCCCATAAGAGTCTTTCCATGAGGCTCTGGAAAATTCCAGGTGCCACGCTGACTCCAAATTGGAGGCGGTTGCATCTAAAGGCTCCCCGGTGGGTGACTATGGTTTGCGCCTCTGCAGTTTCCTCGTCGACCGGCAGTTGCTGGTATGCTTGTGCCAGGTCGAGTTTCGTGAAAACTTTGCCCCCTCCTAGTGAGTGTAGGAGCTGCTGCACTACTGGGACGGGGTAAGCACTTTGCTGCAAGGCGCCATTTAGGGTGGCCTTATAGTCCCCGCAGATTCTCACTGACCCATCAGGCTTAATTGGGGTGACTATGGGGGTCTTCCACCGGGCGTGGTCTATGGGTTGTAATACCCCTTGCTTGACAAGCTTGTCAATTTGCTCGTCTATCTTTGGTTTGAGTGCGAATGGTACCCGCCTTGATTTTAGGCATTTCGGGGGAATGTTTGGGTCTAGGCTGAAGGATATAGGGGGCCCTCGGTACTTGCCTAGGGTGCCATCGAACACTTCCTGGAAGCCCCGGGCCAGTTGTTGCTCCCAGTCGGCTTCGGCGATGTGGTTGATGCCCATGACTGCGATGCCTAGCGGTGCGAACCATTGAAGTCCCAGTAGGCTCGGTCGGTCTCGATCGACGATGGTTAAGGGAAGTCTTTCGGCGTGTCCTTTGTAGGTCACTGTAAACTGTCCTGTTCTGACTACAGGGATGCGGTTTCCCTGGTAGTCCTTGAGGATTAGTCTCTGGTTTTCTAGTTGCCTTCTCTGGATGGTAGGCACCAAGAGTTTAATTTCCTGCCAGGCTACCATTGAGAGGTAGGACCCGGAGTCCACCTCCATTTTACAAGGTTTGCCTTCGATGCCTACCTCCATGTCGACCTTTCTGGCATCTGTGGTTGTGGCATGGCCGATGGTGACCGTCTGATGTGTCTCTTCTCTCCGCCTGGTCTCGCCGCCTCATTGGGCTCGTCCGTTTCGCTCCCAGCGGTTGTCTGTTGGCCGGTCTCTGGTCCTGGGGGGTGTGCTCTCTTGTCTCCGCTTGCTCGGGTCCCATCGTCTGGGGCTGTGGGTCTTCTTGAGGCGGCAGACGCGCGCGATGTGGCCCTTCTTGTCACAGTGCCGGCAAACGGAGTCGAAGAACTGGCATTCGGATCTGGGGTGGTCGCCTCCGCAACCGACACATTCGGTCCTCGACTTATGACTCCACCGGCTGCGCTGGTCGCGGCCTGCCTGGAGACGGTGGATGTCTTCCTCCTCATCTGACGTGCCTGAGGTGGAGTGGAGTTCGCCCTGGTGGGTGGTAGTTGTAGGTTGGGCTTCGGTTGACCTTGCAGGGTTGTTGTTTTCGGTGCGGTCTCCGGCGTTCGTTCTCTGCATGCGGTCTGCTGATTGTCGGGTTGCTTTGGTGGCCGCGGCTTTGGAGATGGCGTTGGCGAGAGCGATGTTGCCCTTAGCCATCAATCGACTTTGGAGAACGGGGTCCCAAAGGCCAAGCACGATTCGGTCCCGAAGAGCCTCGTTCATGTTGGAGAACTCGCATAGTCCTCCCAGGCATCGCAGCTCTGCAACGAAATCACTGAAACTCTCGCCCGACCACTGGTTCCGCCGATAAAATTCGTGTTGTCGGATGAGGATGGGCACGGCTGGAGTGTAGTGTTTCCAGAGCAATGGCTCGAGGTCCTCCCAATTCATCATGGTGACGTCGGTGGGCTAGGCTCGCGCTTTTGCCATCTTAAACACTGCGGGCCCGCAGTGTGTTAGGAAGATGGCTCGTTTCTTCGGTCCCGTGGCATCCTTCAGATCGTTGCATTCAAGGAGCATGTGGAATTTGTCCGTGTAAGATTCCCAGTCCTCGGTAGCGGGGTTGAAGGGGGTTGGTGGCGTGATGCTGGCCATCTCGTCGGTTGGCTGGCTTCCGTCGGACACGTGCTTCAGTTCAGGAAAGGGATCCCACCTTCGTCGCCAGTGTTAAGTTCGCGTGGAAGGAAGCCAGGAGTCGGTGACTTAGTATCAGCTCTTTTATTAAGTCAGGAACTGAACTGGGGCTTTAGGAAAACTTTGCGGCTTTTTATATCCAAGCCGCAGCGGCCGCGGCCAATGGCACCGCTTTGAATCCCCCGCGATTCGAATTGACCAATCGTGGGAGATTCTCAGCGAACCAATCGGTGCGGCTCGCCTAGCCAATCCGATCGCCCCGCGCTTTGGCCAATCAAAGCGCAGGGATCTCAAGAATTTAAATGAAGGGACAAACACAATCCTAACTGCATTAATAATCACATCTTTTCACATTGTTGTCACTGATATTTCACCACAAGGTGGTGAAGACAGCTTTTTCTCCTGCTATGCAATCAGATTAAATATGGAAAAACCCTGTTCAAATCCATAGTTAACAGCTAAGCTTACTAATAATCTTCAATCAATTACTGTATTTCAGCATATCCAATCTTTTTCAAAGAGGTTATTATTATTATACCACATTTATGATATGCTAAGAGTCACTCTACGAAGGAGTCAAAGGTGGTATTCAGCAGGTTCTGACCAGTTCTGGAGAACCGGTAGTGGAAATTTTGAGTAGTTCAGGGAACCAGTAAATAACGTCTCTGACTGGAGATTTTACCTTCCCCTGCCAAGCCCACCAAGCCACACCCACAGAACAGGTAGTAAAAAAATTTGAATCCCACCACTGGAAGGAATGATTCTAAATATGATATATAAATAAATTTTGGAGAGGAACCATTCACATTTTCTCAAGTTCTTTAAAGGAAGAAATATACAGTATATCAATGAGTAAACAGATCTAGTTTTGTTTGTTTGTTTGATTGATTGATTGATAGACATCCCAAAACATTACTTGTTATTAGGAGTATTTGCAGGGTAGTCAAGCTGGCATTATTGATAATGTAATTGAAGCTCTGACTATTTTTACATATGACACCCATAATCACTTGTTATGCCAATTCTTGTTTAGCTGAAAGTAGATATTGTGATGCTTCCTAATAGGAAAATAATTTAGTTGTTTTTCAGTAATATGTGAGGAATAATCCCTGAGAAAAACCTGAAGGGCTTGTAAACTAATGGAAATATTTTGGTTTGTTCTGCTAAATTCATCTAATATTCAAATGTTTTTAATACTTTAACTGTTTTACTTGCCCAGCATTAGCGTTAAGAAATATACTATTTTGAACATGACAAGCCATTGACAGACCCATTTTCAACTAATTTGTCTAAATTTATGTGATTCACCCAGCAAGAGAGCTGCTGCCATCAAAGAAAATTGGTTCAATAAGTGTTTTTATTCCACAAGTATGTATACTGTTGGAGTATATTATTTGCAACTTCTTGTTATATAGGCTAACCTTTGTAACTCTGCCCTTCCTACTGTATAGTTTTATCTAATATCTTCATTACTAATAGTCTATTTCTGCCTCAGTCGACTTAATTCAATCATCATCTTAATAGTTAGCAATGGTCATACTCTACCAAGTCTATCCTATGTTTATACTTTTTAATATGCTGTGTTGGAAGCACATTGAAATGATGCATATGAATGAATTTTAGCTTCAGATGCATTTTTGAATATATTAAAATGACAATTATGTTCCTTTATAACTGATAATTGTCTTGTTGAAATCTGGACAAGTTATTTCCAGGGTGAAATATTTCTTCAGCTGCTTTCAGTCATTTTGTTATGTTTGAAGCATGGGCGAGAAAGAATGGAGACAAGCCGGTGAAACGGTGAACTTCAACTCTTTATTTACATGGTGTGAAAGCTCAAACTGGACGGCTGCTATAGCCTTCCTTATATAGGCAACCCAATAACGATTTCAACCAATAACAATCCAGGAGCGCTAGCTCCGTTAACCAATGCGAATGACCCGTTAATGGCCAATCAGATTTTCCCGAACGGACCGATCTGATCCTGCCATTAACAGCCAATCAGAAGTGCAGGGCCAGAACCCTGCACTTGACTTCAAGCTCAAGATAACTTTATTTAACATTTATGCATTCACAACACCCCTTCCCCCTGGCTTCTGTTTACAGGGTGCGGTCACATAGTCCTTAAGATAGGACGGTTGTTTTATTAGTCTTTTTGATTTTCGCTGTGCGTCTTGCATTTGGCTGCACTCTCGTTGAGGTAGATCGTTGTTTGGTGAAAGGGGTGCCTCTGGTTCAGAGTTCGCGTTTCTGTTGTCACCACTATCTTTGGCAACTCCCTGAGGTGAACTTACTCCCATCCCTGGTTCCAGTTCCCGTGTCTCTGTTCCGCTATCGTTCCCTTCGAAGGGATTTTCCTCTAGTTGAAATTCATCTTCCTCTGCATCTCCCCCCCCCCTCAGTTTGGTCATAAGGGAGTTCGGAATTGCCTGATTGGAGCCGTGATCATAATTGATCGATATGGCGCTCCCACAGTCTATCGTCAGGGCACTGTACAAGGTAGGATCTTGGGCCGGTTACACAGATTACCGTTGCTTCTACCCACAGCGGATCACCCGATAGGTTTTTAGCGTAAACCAAATCGCCAACCTTGAAGGTACGGCATTGGCCGCTGGATCCAAGTGGTTTTTTCGGCTTGTAAGCTGGGTGTAACCGGTCGAGGTGGAGTGGAGCTTCCGTCCCATTAGCAGCTCGGCGGGAGTTTTGTTGGTGACACTGTGAGGTGTGATATGCTGTAGAAAAAGGATTCGGTTGATTTTCTCGTCGATGTTGTCGTAGTCTATTTTCTGTAGAGTTTTCTTAACGAATTGGACCATGTGCTCAGCCCTACCGTTGGCCGCAGGGTGCGCAGGCGAAGTGAGCGCATGTCGGATACCACAGTCAGCCAGGTACTGCTCAAAGGACAGCGCGGTAAATTGGGGCCCGTTGTCAGATACCAGAATGTCTGGTAATCCGTGGGTTTCAAACAGTCTTTCCAGTCTCTTGATGACCGTTTCTGTGGTCGTGTTCCTCATATGGTGGATCTGGAGCCAATTCGAGTAGGTGTCGACGGTTAACAAAAAGGTGTGGCCTTTGGTCAGCCCAGCAAAGTCCAGGTGAATATGGGACCAGGGTCCCCGTGGTGTCTCCCATTCGGTTGGGATTGCCTTTGGTGGAGCGTTGCTCACTTCTTGGCATCTATGACAAGCTTTGACCCAAGTCTCGATTTGCCTGTCGATGCCCGGCCACCATGTGTAGCTTCGTGCGAGGGCTTCCATTTGCACGATGCCGGGGTGGCCATCGTGTAAGGTTCTCAGTACTGCTTGTTGGACTCGCTCTGGGATAACGACTCTATCACCCCAGATGATACAGCCCTTTTGAGAAAACAACTCTGTTTGTCGACTTTTGAATGGTGCAAAGTCGTCTGATATTTGGTCCAATGGCCATCCACATTCCACCCAACTTAGGACTCGCGCTAAGGTTGGGTCACGTCTTGTTTCTCTCACGATATCACGGGCGGTTAATGGTGGTGTGTGAAGTGTCTCGATCTGCAACGTGGTTACTGTAAACGCAAGGTCGTCGAGAGTCTCTGGAAGCGGTGCTCGGCTCAATGCGTCGGCATGGGGAACGGCTTTCCCCGGGCGGTATTGCAGCCGATAATTATAAGCAGCCAAGAATTCTGACCAGCGAGTCATCCTGGGAGATAATATNATACGTACTCGTGAAATCTTTTAACGGCAGACACAATCGCGAGGGCTTCTTTATCGATCTGGCTATAATTTCGTTCAGTTTTTGAAAGCGTCTTTGAAAAATAGGCAACAGGGGCTTCACTACCATTAGGCAATACGTGGCTCAAAATGGTGTCCACTCCGAAAGGCGATGCATCGCATGTGATATTTAACGGCAAGGTCTCATTGTACTGCATGAGTACAGCGTCAGAAGTCAGTAGTTTTTTCACATTACAGAACACCTGCTCTTCTCTATGACCCCATACCCCAATTGCATTTTTGTCCAGTAAACAATGTAAAGGTTCAGCAACAGTCGCTTTGTGCGGTAGGAATACGTTATAAAAATTGATAAGGCCTAGAAACGCCTGGAGGTCGGCCTTATTTTGGGGTCTGGGAGTGTTTTTTTATTGCTCTCAATTTGCTGTCAGTAGGGTGGATACCCTGACTGTCAATTAAATACCCTAAAAATTCGACATGATCTGCACAGAGTTTACACTTATTCTTTTTCACTTTAAGGCCTGAGTCTTTGAATTTCTGTAGAACTAACTTTAGGCGATCCCGTAAGATTTTTTTACTAGGTGCAGCAATTACTACATTGTCAAAGTAGGGGACCACGCCTTTAATCACTTGTAGTAGCCTTTCCATAAGGCTCTGAAAAATCCCTGGGGCTACACTGACTCCGAACTGGAGCCGGGTACATTTAAAGGCACCTTGGTGCATCACAATCGTCTGTGCCTGTGCTGTCTTTTCATCAACTGGTAGTTGCTGATATGCCTGAGCTAAGTCTAGTTTAGCAAAGACCAAGTCTAGTTTAGCGAAGACTTTTCCGCCCCCCAGGGAATGGAGGAGGTGCTGTACCACTGGCACCGGATATGCGTTTTGCTGCAGGGCGTGGTTCAGGGTGGCCTGGTAGTCCCCACAAATTCGAATCAACCCATCCGGCTTAATTGATGTCACGATTGGGGTCTCCCAGGGAGAGTGATCGGTTGGCTCTAGCACTCCCTGTGCTATTAACTTATCAAGCTGTTCATCGATTTTCGGCTTTAAGGCAAACGGAACTCGATGGAGCTTAAGGCAGATGGGAGCTATTTTTGGATTAAGGTTGAACGATATCGGGGTCCCCTTGTACTCGCCTAGTTTTTCCGCGAAGACGTCCTTGAATTCATGGACGAGGTCCTCTTCCCAGTCACTGCCGCCGATTCGGTTAATGCTTGCCAAGCGGCACGAACCGTTGGAGGCCTAGCAGGCTAGGCTGATCTTTGTCGATCACAGTCAGAGGTAAGTACGCCGTGTGATTCTTGAATGAGACCTGGACTCGGCTGGATCCAATGACAGGGATCCGATTTCCTTGATAGTCCTTAAGGATAAGTCTTTGGGAACGGAGGTCTTGGCGCCGGATAGTAGGGATGAGTTGCTTGAGGGTCCTCCAGGAAACCATCGAGAGAGACGATCCCGAGTCGATTTCCATTTGGCAAGGCTGATTTTCGATGGCCACTGTAATTCGGATTTTCTTGGTGTCCAAGGAAGAGGCGTGACCGATAGTGATAGTTTGGTGAGCCTCTTCTCGCTTCATGGGGTGACTTAAGGTTCGGTTTCTGTAGGAGTGGTTTACTGGTTCTCGCCTTACAGGACGGTTTCCTGTCGATTGGCGATAGTTAGCCCCCTTCGAGGCCTGGCCAGGTCCTTGGAAGCTTCGGCAGACCCATCCGATGTGGCCCCTCTTCCCGCACTCATGGCAGAGCGTGTCACGGAATTTGCATTCAAACCTAGAATGGTTGGCTCCACAGCCAGCGCAGGGATGTAGGGACTTCGGGTAGTGGTCCCAATCGGACCGCAGTCGATGGACCTCTTCTTCGTCACTGTTTGATGACAAAGAGAGGTCCTCGTGGTGGGCCATCGAAAGCTGTCCTTCTGACTTGGGTGAAATGTCGCCTGTTGGTTGGTGTACCGGAGCGCGGTTGCGGCGCAATTGGGCAGCCGACTTCCTGGTTGCTTCTGCTGCAGTAGCATCAGCGATGGCATCGGCAAGGCTGATGTTGCCTTTCGCCATCAGCTTGCTTTGCACGCCTGGTGCATCTAATCCCAGGACTATTCGATCTCTCAAAGCCTCTTCCAGGTCGACGAACCCACAGAGGCCTCCCAGGTTTTGGAGATCTGCGACAAAGTCGGCGACACTTTCTCCCTTTTGCTGGTTTCTTTGGTAGAACTCGTGCCTTACGAGCATTGGCACGGTCGGTGCATCATGGGCTCTTAGTAGAGGTTGGAGGATGTCCCAGTCCATAGCCTTTCCTTCTGCGGGTTTGGCTAGTGCTTTAGCCATCTTGAATACGGTTGGTCCACAATACGTTAGGAATACCGCCCTTTTATTCCCGGTTGAAGCATCCTTCAAATTGTTAGTTTCCAAGAACATTTGGAAACGATCCACATTGGACTCCCAGTCCTCTTGCGCTGGGTCGAACGGAGCAGGTGGTACGACGATGCCAGACATGGTTCCATTGTCGTGCGTTGTCAGTCACGTGCTCGGTTATTTCTTCTTTGTTCAGTCAGCTCTGACGTCTCCACATCCCATCCTCGTCGCCAGTGTTAAGTTTGAAGCATGGGCGAGAAAGAATGGAGACGAGCCGGTGAAACGGTGAACTTCAACTCTTTATTTACATGGTGTGACAGCTCAAACTGGACGGCTGCTATAGCCTTCCTTATATAGGCAACCCAATAACTATTTCAACCAACAACAATCCAGGACCGCTAGCTCCGTTAACCAATGCAAATGACCCATTAATGGCCAATCAGATTCTCCTGAACGGACCAATCCGATCCTGCCATTAACAGCCAATCAGAAGTGCAGGGCCAGAACCCTGCACTTGACTTCAAGCTCAAGATAACTTTATTTAACATTTATGCATTCACAACACATTTTGCCACTGTTTTTATTCAAAATAAATGCCGAAGGGTCTAATATTCAAAACTGCCCTTGTTTCTGTTTCTTTCATTCTATCTAAAGGAGTTTCGGGGCCCAATTTTTTTATTCATGGTATCTTATGCATAAACATGAACAGATAATATTAATAATATATGTGCAAGAAAAAACAAAGAAGCAAGCAGAACATCTCCCATATTCTAAGGGAGTTTCGTCTTGGAGACTGAGAGGTTCAGGAATTCCAGTTCATCCCAAGTCCTCCAGTTCCCAGCAGTTTTCCAGAGTCAAAGAAACACACTTTATCTACAAGGAGAAATGAAAGCATCATTATGCACCTCAGACACAGTTAGTGGAGGGAGATTTTTTTTTAAGTAACCTCACCCTAGGGATTTTTTTTTTAATTAAAAGCTTGACAGATGATAAATGTTCCATGCATTTTGGAATGCAATACACTAAGTACTGTTTTATCAAGGATAAAGTGAATGGGGTGGGTAGGGGACACAGGTAAAAAGAGTTTTAAAAAATAAGGCATGGAACCACAGGCTTGTCTTTTCTGAATAGAGCTTTTCTCCACTACATCTTGGTTCCACTGCTATTCCATTATTATATTAATTCCATGCGTCTTATTTATATAGCCCAAATTATAACCACAGTGAAGCTAACTTCTAGTCATCTTTCAGTCTAAGTACACTGAGATAATTCTGTTACTTTACCACAAACCTTTGTATGATACAAAGAATATTTGCTATCAAAAAATTCTTTGAAACTAAAATGTTTCAAGTCTTTAGCAAAATTCCCATCTCATCTTTGTGGATAGTTTCTGCCTTTATCAATCTCTGGTCCTTTATCAGAGGACCAGTAGTTTGAATGTTCTGCTCAGGATCTTAGCTGTTCCTACCACTATAGTGAAGAGAGTCAGGTTTTATTTGCCTTACAATACCCCTGCCCTTATAAGGATGCTTGATTTATAGTTGTATCAGTTATCTTTTTCTCCGACTCAAGCCAAATCTTGTTCCTACTCTTATGTTGAGCACAGTTTGATCTATATTAAATCAGTTCAGCCCAAGGTTTTAGAATTCTATGTCTTGAATGCCAGTCTCTACACTGAGGTGACACTAAATAATATTGAATTTGACTGACATTAGAGCTACTGTATATACATGAGGTTTCACATGTGTAATTTTGGAAGATAAATTCCTTTCATTTTGAAATTTTATTGGGAGAAGAAAGTGTTCTACTATTGCTTATGTGTAGATAGAAAATAAGAACAATGACTGATGATCATGCTAAACTTGATGTGAGACAAAGAATTATTAACATAGATTATTAATCTGAACAGAGCAGGATAACAAGACCAGTTTATTTACAATGAAGGGATTTATGGTGAATAAGCAGCTAGTTACTTAAATCAGCATATTGTGCTGAAATGTCATGGAATATCATTAGCATATTTTAATTTACTCCATTTGGCATTTTCCTAATGAAGATATTTAAGTTACTAGTTTATATTTATGGAGGCCATGTCCATGTGGCTCTGGGACAATTAAAACAACTCCACATTCTAGTCTACTGCAAGTATTATGAAGATATTTATATAGAATATCTATCTGGCAAAATATGAAAATCAGTCCAACAAGGGGTAATATCAAAACTTGGCATAAACTTATTATGACAATAATTTGTTAGGTTATTTGAGGTCAAGTGATTATTTTAGTGCATATTTTTTTAGTTTTTTTCAACAAATCCCCCTTTGAGAAAAGCAGTAGAAAATTCAGACTATGGAATGAAGATCAGACTGGCCTATTAAAAGGGTGTGCAGTGTAAGTCTTTTCCACCCCATTTCTTTTTCCCTCATTTTCCCCTCCGCTACATTTTTTCTGGTTTTTATTTTTTTTGCAAAAATTATGTCCCTACCTTTTTCTCTTTATCTATTCTTATATAGTCTCCATGTCATTTGTCTTCAGTTTTTTCCCTTTCTTTCCACAGCATAGTCTACAATGATGCATATTTGGAGTTAATATTTCATTTCAATAAGTATTTTTTCCAAATAAACACATAAAAAATTGTACTATTAAAGAGAGTGGTAGACAGATTAATGTTGGTTTGTTATTCATTATATTGTTGAATACCTAGCCAATATATTCAACCTTAAGCAATCATTCCTATTTTTTAAAAATTGTATCCCCATTTTAAACTTTTTCTCTTCCTCTCCCCCCACTTGTCCTGGTCCTTTGCAGTGCATACTTTTTTCATTAAGATTCACCCCAAAGGAAATAGACTGTCATCTGGAAAGAAAAGTCCATCTTCTCCAAGTGGATTGACCCATCTAGGAGAACTTGAGTGATATGAGCCTTGGATCAATAATTGAAAGACTTACACATTGCTGACCATGGAATTGTGTGTGTGTGTGTGTGTGTGTGTACAGTTTAAATAGCAAACTCAAAAAACAAACTGTTTTTTAAGACTCATCTTCAATTCCTCCGGGAGTGATGGCATTTTAAACACTTTTGAACAACCACCCAATTGACTTTAAGTAAAAACAGAAAAAGAAAGAAAAAAACCAATACCCAAAATTTTTTTTTAAATCACCAAATGATCCCAGACTGTTTCTTGTTTCCTTTACTTTTCCTTTCTGCGGGTTACTGTATTCTTTAATAAGATTTCAGTTTCAATGTATCCTTGGGCATCTTTTCAAAGTTTCACTGTAAATCCTCTTTATTTTTCCAGGTGGCACTCCATTTTTCCTTTATTCCAAGTCCTACTCTTTCGCCTCCACTCTTCTTTTTAGGGCTTTAAAATGACCAAGAAAAAAAAATATTTATTCTCCTTTTGACACTTAGATTTCAGCTTAAGATTGCTTATTAGTGTCAAAATAGATTAATATAAATTTCTTTCCATACCATTTGTAATTTTCAATATAAAGGTAAAAAAAAGGGTTTTTAACCTCCTTTTCTCTCCCCTTCTCTGCTTAAAGATCTTTCAGAAGTATCCCTCTAGGTACTTCTAGATTCAGGGTTAGATGTTCTCTGTTGTTTATCCTGCTCTGTCCTGCTTTCTTCTTTGTCTTCCTCCTGCATAATCTTATCCAGTCAGGTTCTTCTTTGAGGTGGCCATTTCTGACCACCGCTGCAACTGCCTTTGGGAAAGGGAGTTTAGACCAACCAAGGAGGAGAGATGCGACTCCCCTCCACTTGGCTAGCAATCTCCCCCCTCTTCACCACCTCTATGGGGTGGCTTCAGCCCCGAATCCAAAAGATCGGTGTGGTCCAGCGGCGAGCACAGATCGAAACTGTGCATGATCGTGGATTTCGGTCTGTCGCTGAAGAGACCCAAACCGGAAGTCCCTGTTAATATTTCTTGTAACTGTTGTCACTTAATACTGTTGATTCTGGGAAAATAAAAACTCCTACAGGTTGCAGGAACCAGATTAAACTGGGAGATGACTC
Organism: Emydocephalus ijimae; assembly: GCA_004319985.1. Taxonomy (NCBI): domain Eukaryota; kingdom Metazoa; phylum Chordata; class Lepidosauria; order Squamata; family Elapidae; genus Emydocephalus; species Emydocephalus ijimae. The sequence goes on from BHEV01030429.1 coordinate 12,533, forward strand.
CACTGGTCCAACTCATTTTATATTGCTTAGTTTTATATAAAATCAATAATAACATAAAATCACTTTCAAAATTACATAGATTATTTTGAGTGAATGTCATATTTGGCAGTTATTTATCATTAGTAATACAATTTGGAGTTAGCTCATACTGTGATTGATATCTGATGCACATGGTACCTTTTGTTTTTATACGTGATCAAAATAAGATGCAACTGGAATTGAATCAGAAAGTTAAAAAGCCAGGTATCAAACTTAGAAAAGTCTAGCCATGAAGTTTATGATGTCAGGTTGTGTGAAGGTATTTTGAAGTCAAAGATAATTTGATTGAATTACTGTATTCATTACAATTAAGTTCCAGTATTGAATCTTTGAACTGATCTTCACTGCTTAATCAAGTCAGTTAACACTGAATCCTTTCAATTTTGATTTGGAGATTTCATAATCTGATTTTGCTGAATCTCAAATTTTATTGCAGCTTTCTTTTATTGTATTGGAAAAATTGAGCAAAATGTTGTGTAGTGGGATAGGATCAATAATAGTTATCAATAGTGTTTCTTATCTCCATATCTTGCCTATTGCAATGTTTGGGGTGATGCTCGTCTCATTCTTTCCTCTCATTCTTTTTCCTAAACTTTGTTTAGGCGTATTCATTTGGACAGAGAGCAAGACGTAAAATTTTAATTGTTCTTTCTTAAACCTAATTTGCTGAAACTATTGTGGACTTATATTTTTCTCTTTTGCATATATCCTCTTCCTTCTAGCAGCTGGTTGCATCCCTCTACAACAATTTCATCCATGCTTATGCTGGTCAACAGCTATCACTTTTTAATAAACTTGCTTCTGATTCAATAATGCTTGACCTCGATGATTGTTTAACCTCATGTTCCATTCAACTCTACATCACTGGTAGATACCCATTTATTTCTGCCCAAATTCTGGTGAGATGTGTTTCCCTTGCTTTCCCATCACTCTGTCAGAACTTTAATATTCCTTTCCCTTGTTTTCTTTATAGAGTCTAAGTGGAAACATCAGAATATTGCTGCTTAGTTTCTATGATGCTGAAGTATAATTTCTTCCATGCTACAAGTTTACATTGATTTATAGGAATGTAGGAACAAAACCATAGCCTTTTTCCTACTGTTTATCATAGCCTTAGAACAATGATCCCACCCTATCATTAGGGGTGGGATGGGAGTGGGAAGAAAAGATTAGGGTTAGTATGAAATGACATAATGTGGGAATTCAGTGTCTAGGCATTTAGTGTGCAGAAAAGAAAGAAAAAAGGATGAATGCAAAGGGAACAATTCTTGAAAGAAAATTCTGGCATTGGTAGACTGTTCCATGCAAGGCTTGTCTTCCCTGCAAGGATGGGAAACCAAAGAAGGCAGTAAAAATAACTATCAGATCCTGCAGATGCCATACTCCACTTATTGCCACTCTATTAAAGCCTAGACTGGAATTTCTGAAGTTGGCTTAAGAAACAGCCAGGAGCAGCACAGCAGACAAGCAACTTAATACACTTGTAGTGTCTGTATTCAATATAGTTCTCAGCTCTTAAAATCCCCCTTTATTCTCTTTAATTCTGTTTTAAGTTACACCCAGAGCAAAACAAAACAATCATTCTTTTACTTGTTGGAATTTGTGAGAAATATATCACTTTTTTATTCTGTGTGAGTGGATAATGTGTTTACTGTTGAAATGTTATGTATATAATGCAGACAGTTCCTTTACACCATAGTGTGCTATATACACAATCAAGTAGCAGATAATTCTCAGGAAAGGCTAGTGAGACCTGCCTATTAGTTTGTCAATGTTTAAATTTTTCCTATTGCAGCACATAATCAGATAGTTATCAGATGGAATTATGAATGTCAAATTGGTTGAAATGATACATTATCATTTTCAAATCTAAATTTTGAATTGAATCATAATAGTTGTGAACCTCACAGATCAGATATTGGATGATTTGCATACTTCTATTAAGCTACAGTATTAGCCTTCCCACATGTTTCAGGTATAAATTTTCTGTTTTAGATATTTTTAGCTATCATTGTAGTTTGTAGAAACTATTGATCCAACAATAATTATATGTCAAAGAATAAATCTGCGAATTGGAATGGACAGTAGGGCCATATGATGAAAAGTACTCTGACACCCCTCTTTTCTTTTAAGATTACTGGTGAATTTCTTTTAGACTCAAATTCTAGTTTTATATTTTAGCAGAAATATTTCCATTCGACATTAATTAAGGACATCGTGCTTTATTCTTTGTTGGTATGCCCATTATCAAAATAAAATGTACAAAATATTCTCCACCACTGCCAAATCCACTCTACTGTTGCTTTTTTTTATTTCTAAATAAAACATAGAAGGAATAGACTAGTGGTTATCTTGTTCTTCCTACTCTATTTAAGTGAGATATAGAAACTATAATACAATGAATTTTGTGATGTTACATAGTTGCTTGATTTTTTTATTAATATTATTTTAATTATTGTTTTCAAGTGCTTAAAAACTATGAAATTTAAATTGATAATAAGTCAAACTGTTACTAGGAATAGAAAATAGGAATAGAAAAGAAAGCATTACAATACAAGATTTCTCACACAAATAAAAACATATATCATCAATATTATCTATAATTAACATTCACTACTACAGTCTGAAACAGTGAATAAATACCTAGCAGCTGAAAACATTTGCTGAACATTTCACTTTCACATTTATAGTAACAAATTCCTAACTGAATTATCTTCTGACTATGTAAATCTTTTTGCCTTACTTAAGTTTTTCTTGGAGAAAGACACTTTTTATGTGAGATGGGTGGCAGTATAAATTAGACAAACAAACAAACAAAATATACAAACATGCTAGCTTGTGCAGAACCAATTACCTGGAGAATTTTTCTCTCTTACAGTGAGGAATTAACAAATTGACATCTATTTTTGTTATAGATTATTTTTCTCTTTTCTTCTTTCCCATGACCTCTCCTGGAAACAAACTCAAAAGGCAGTACTGTTTTTTTTTTTTAAAAAAAGAAACCTTCTCACATCTTTGTCTGAAGCTTGCTGTCTTTACACTGTCTGCGTACTCCACACACCCCTTAAAAGGGGAAATGTACAACAGATGCCTTATGAATTATGCATGCGATTAAAAGACGCCAATTGCCACATGTGTATTTTGAAACTGAATAATTCATAGCTGATCTGGTACAACTGCAGTGGGACTGCTTCACATGTATAGTAAAAGTCATTTAGATGAACAGAGTTAATTTTCGTTTATCCTTAGAGATACCCGAAGGTCCAGCCTCACTGATACCTGGCAAATTACAATGCTTTTTTGCAGTCAGCAGAGGGCACTTGGAATAAAGTTCTTGATGGCAAGAGGCATACTTGTGTGAATTGCAAAACATGGGTGCCTTTACTCAATGGACAAAATGACAGTTAACCTTTGTGTAAAAAGTGGCCACAACTGGAACCTTTGAGTGATATTCAAGTTTCGTCTGTACTATTTGCTCTGAGAGATCTTATGCAGAGTATCTTGTGTGAGCCAGGAACACAAATAGCTTTTCCAAGTTCTCCACTGACTATGTGAATGGAAATGACCAAATAGGAACTGAATCCCAATTTCTTCCCTTAAGTAAAGTATGGAAAATCAGATAAGCTGCAGATGACTAGGAAAAACATGGTAAAATGAAAAGATGAACCATTCTTACATTACTCTGTTCTGTTTTCTAACTAAATAAATGCTGGAACATCAAACTTTACCCATAAAAGTTCCTTTAAAAAATCTCTACAGAAAATTCTTCATCAAAAATAAATGAAAATTAGAAGGGGAAAAAAAACCCATATGCCAAATAGGGAGATGCACTGCATAAGACAAAATTTGGCAGTAATGAGGACAGTATTTTTAATACCCATGACATAATATTTTTTTCAATTTAAAATAAAAGTATACCTAGACTTGTAAATCAAGTACAGTCCCACAATTATTTCCTTCTGAAGATATATCACTTTTCCAGATCTTTGTATTGGCTGCGATTAGAACTTTCATTTCCCACTTGTTGGAAAAATATTGGGGCATAAGGAGAGTAGTGGTTTTTTTGGACAGGGAATGCATATTTTTGCTTTTTGAAATTGCACGAGGATGTTCAAAAGCATAGCAGATGTCATAATGATATCACTGAAGTGAGTAAGAGTTTTTCATGAGCTTTCAAAGGTGCTCATTGCAAAATAGATGGCATAATTCCAGCAGTTTCATTACTAGTTGCAGAATAACTGCCAATTTTGGTTGCATGATTTGGGCCAAAATGAACCTGGAGGCCACAAAAGTGGAATTCAGCACATGTTGCGCACACAACACTCCTGTTTTAAAGCATTTATGATGGGAAGCAGCTGTATTCAGAGCCCCACACAGAATCTTTAATGAGATCACAAACTCAACTGAGCACAAACTCAATTATAATTATTTCATAGTAACCATATGTAAAATCACACTTTTAATTAATTTATTTTTATTGCATATTAACACATATCTGGACAGTTTAGTACAGTCTGGCTCAGTTTGTAAATGACTATATCGGACTAGAAATTACTAAAGTTGTAAAAATTGCCATATTTAACAGATTGCCCATGCATTTTGCTTGCACGTTTTTTGCTACCCTGATATTTATTAGTCATCTAATTTTTCTAAGAGTTATTATTAATAAAGGTACTTTGAACTTCTAATTTTTTTCCAGACTTGGCATTAACAGAGTTTGGATATGATAATTTGTTTTTAAAATGTCAGTGTATTTTTTTTGTCCTAATAGCATAATTCTTGAGTAAAAGAAAAGTTTTGGGAAATATGACATTCTTCTATTCCATACTAAACTGGATATTTCTGTCTGTTTGTCTCCCCAGGATCTCTCTCTTATCTATTTATTTTTCCCAGGTCTCATCCAGGGATAGGATTCAACTGGTGTAACAACTGGTTCAGTGAGTGTGCAGCATAAAATGGTTATTATAATATAGAAATAATCATGAACTGTGGTAAGGTCATAGTATTCTATGAAAATGTTTTAAATGTTTTGCCTAGAATTTTTATTTAAAGTGAAGTTAATATGGTTCATTTATGGCAGGGTGTCAAATTTGCAGCCCATGGACCAGATGCATCACACGGTGGCCATGCTCATCCCCTGTTTAATGAAGAGGAAAAAGTTACAATATCTCATGTGGTGATAACGTGATTCTGTGAGTTTGACAGCCCTGGTTTATTGCATAAAATTGTGAATTTGAATGTAAAAAAATAAATTGAGAGAACACAAATTAATTAATGAAATGAATGAACTAAGGACAGTATGTTGAAGGTCTCAAGCAGCATTTAGCTAGGTTAGATCAGGGGAAAACAAAAATACATAGTTTTCCTTAAGGTTTGTTTAAGATAGGCTGGGTAAATACAGAATCTTCGAAACTGTAAAAGGAATTCTCCTCAACCTTATTTATACTGGGTTAATTAACTCACGATAAAATCCTATTCCACGATTTGAAATATTTCTTCCCAACTTTCTCTGCGTTAAATTTTCATTTATGAGATAAACTGCCAAATGAGTCATTACTATCTTTTCAATATTTTGTCCATTCTCCCTTCTATTTTTTTCAGCCTCTCACTAACCCTTAAAGGGTGTCTGTGAAACTCAAAGGAAAACTAAATGTGTGGTAGATATGAATCTGGGTAACCTAACCTTATGAAGCAGAATTGTTGAATATTCGTAAAAAGTTAGAATGAAGGCTTAATATGAATAGAAAAGCTATTAGGTGAATCTGAAATTTTGTGTAATGTTGAGGGTTGTGAAAGCAAGTGAAATTAGGAATCCATAACTGGTAATAGTTGTATGTTCTGCATACAACTGGTAATAGTTGTATGTGATATAGAAAAACTAGGGCTAAATTTTGGAATAAATGTAATATACAGAAGAAAAAAAATAGATGATGTGAATAGATGAGTGGGAGCAAGATGAGGGAGCATAAAAATCATAGGGCAATTTAGCAATCTAAGACTGAATGAGGATTGTGAATGTTGCTGAGTATCTGCTTAGAAAACCTATTTGTTTCAAAGATTTGGTTAAGTCTAGGTTCACTGAGGTATGAAGATGGTAAACAAATGAGTATAAATTTCCAGCCATGATTGATTGTGTTATTTATTATAAAATATGGAGGAAATTATTGAAGGATACAAGGTTGATGAAAAATTTGGAATGTGAAATAGAGAATATCTTGAGAAAAATGGGCACAGAAGAAAAGTCATAAAAATGAAAGTAGAATTTTTTTTATAGTTTAGATCAATTTGCTGTGATAAATCAACCCTAAAGCTAGACAAAGAAAATATGTAAATAGATAAGGAAAAACATGATGTGACAGAAAGCAGGTTATGTTGATGATTCTATACATATTGACAACAATAGCAATTGTGCAAAACTTGGCTACTTTCAAGGTATTTGTGTGATTCATCAGTCAAAGAGAGATGAGTTTTCCCTACATCATTGTAAACCATGCACAATTTAGCTGCAAAAAGGCTAAGTCTGAATATCAAACTGTGCAAAATGGGCAGTGCAATAAGAAATGCAAAAGAGAGTTAGTATCATTTTGATTAGAAATGTATTATTTCTCTCTTCTACCAACATAATATGGATATAGATAAGTGGTCTGATTGCTATGAGATTAACATCAAGGACTCATTCTTTCAATTCATAATTAAACCATGTGAACCATAAAAGAGATAGGATGAAAAGGCATCATAACTAAGATCAAACTTATGTCTTTTTTTCTAAGGTTACTGAGTGTTATCCAAAAAAGTTAAGGATGGCAGAACATTCTCATCAAATCCAAGACAACAATCTCTCATTATGAGTCCATTTAATCAACAGTGTTCTGCAACAGACTGTCATGCCTTCCAAATATAGCTTGTGGAATTGTTCAATTATGTTTCTGTGCTATTTCATCCTTTTGCAAGTGTTTGTTTGGAAACCTCTGTATCCATCTCTCTCTCTCTCTCTCCCTCTCCCTCCCTCTCCCCCCCTCTATCTATCTATCTATCTATCTATCTATCTATCTATCTATCTATCTATCTATCTATCTATCTATCTATCTATCTAATATATTAGTTATATTGTTGTGTATACAGTAAATTAATAAAGTCGGAGCTTGAGGTAAAGTGCAGGGTTCTGGCCCTGCACTTCTGATTGGCTGTTAGGCAGCTAGACCAGGATTGGTCAGCTCTAACGAACCTGATTGGTCCTTAACTAAGAGTTCCTATTGGTTAAAAGAGCTAGCGTTCCTAGCTCATTATTGGTTGAAACGTACAAGAGATGCCTATATAAGGCAGAGTTCACTGTTGTTGTTATTCAAGTCACTATGTAAATAAAGAGCTGAAGTTCACCGTTCAAAGACTGTCTCCAGTTATTTCGACCCATGCCCAGTACTTAACATATATAATATTAGTTTCAGGGAGTGTTGAAAAGATGAATGATTTTGGCTTGGTTTATTGGAATGCACATGTAGCTACAACTCCTGACACTTGCAAAGTGCAGGATCACTAGTGGTTTTATGAGTCCAAACAGTGACAGTAATAAGGAATAAAAATGTATGAAAAATGGTATGTCTAGTCTCGTGAAAAAAGGATTAGGGAAGACATGGTAGTAGTATTCCAGTATTTGATACAATATCTGCCACAAAAATGAGAGGCAAATTATTTTCCAAAGCACAAGAAGGCAATACAAGAAAGGATGGATGGAAACTAATCAAGGAGACCTTGTTTATTTTATACTGAGGTATTTTCATGTTGGTTCAAAATGGAATACAGGTGTTCTTTCAAAGGGAGAAGCTGCCTATCTTTACCAAAAGCCTATCTTTGGAATTTGAATATCTTCTTTTTAAATAAACAAAACCTTGAAATTCTTTGTTGGTATATTAGCTACTGCCATGTTCTAAATGATTATATATATTTGCTGGAAAATGGCAGCCTTATCACCTTAAACGCAGACTAATGGTGGCTGTAGTCTTTTGAATAATCATATTTTTTTAAACTTCACCTTACCCAACAACTCATTCTGAGTTGAACAAGCAATAACTGCAAAAAGTAAGAAAAATACTTGTCAGAGCTTTTGTTAATGCCATTTTAATTCCACTGTAATAGTTGCTGGCTGTTGGAGTGCTACTGGACCAATTTTAATAGTGGCTATCCTTTGCTTAACATATACATCTACTTCAGTCTCACCAAATAATTATGAAGGCTGCTCACTGGCATAAATATTCAATTCATTTATTCTAAATGATGATGTATTTGGGATATTAAGATGAAATATAGAATTGTATCTTATCTATGTCATTAAACAAAATCACTATAATTATTCCAAGAATCAATTTACTTCAGTTTAGATTGTTACCCAGAGAATAATCATTCCAAGATCTGTATCCAAAGTTATTAAATTAGATGGTCTAGAAAGTTGGAAGGAATCGTTACCTGTCTCTTCCTATTTTTCACAGGAATCATGTGTTCTACTTTATTGCATCTACAAGGTGAAGAAGGTCCTGGAATCAAAATAGAATGACTAGTTGAAGAAAAAATAGATCGAATTTCAATTTTAAAAAATCTCATTTAGCAGGCTTTGAATGCATTGAACAATGTTTCTGTTCATAATTTCCCCCAACTTCTATCCCAACAGCAAACTCAGCTGGTGCATCGAGCTAGTCATACATAGAGGAGAGACATTTAAAGATATGTAAATCTTGATAGTTATATTGAAATTATGGTTAATATTTAATTTATTGAAAGTAATGCAAATATGTTAAAATAAGTGAAATTGACTGTTTATAAGAATATGCTCCATGACCTAGATGACTGAGTATTTCCATAGAAATTTGGTCAAGAATGACTAGAAATGGGATTAAATACAAAGTAAAATTGCCAGTAGTAAAGAAGTACTTTGAGATGTCTTGGTCACAACAATATATTTATGTTTATACTCTTCATTCAGGATCTCAAGAGATTACAAAGTATTCCCTTTCCCCATATATATGAAGGAAAAGCGAATGGGTAGTGATAGCCAAACATAGAAAAAGCTGCAGTTAGAGTTTGTGAAATCCTGGAAAGAAAACAAGAAAGAAGTTTAAAATTCAAAAGACAATATATAAAGAAATGCATAGAAGTGATATGGTATAAAGAACATGATTTAAAATGGGTGAATGGATATATGTAGAAATGGAATAGATATTGTTGGTGTGGACTAGATTTAGTTAGATTTCATTTTCTTTTACCCAACCTCTTGCTTTTTTTTACCTTATTCTTTCTTCTTTATTCCATGTGCTATTCCAAAAAATAAGAGCATGATAAGGGAGCACATTTTCAGCATCTGAAATGAAAATGAAAAGTTAGAATATTATTTATCTTTCTGAATAGTTTCACTATATACCAATAAAGTGATTTACAGGAAGGAGTTGACTGAAAGGTTATCAAAATCCTTGCAGCTTTTGACAATGTGAGTCGGCAATTTATTTTACTGCAATTGATACAAATGGGCTTTGGAAAGAAATTTATCCAAGCCATTGAAACAATATACCATGAACAAACTGCAAAAGTGATGGTGAATGGAGAATTAACAGAATCCATAGATATAAGAAAAGGGACAAGGCAAGGCTGTCCATTGTCACCTCTGCTGTTTGTGTGAATATTGGAAGTCTTGAATAGGAATATCAGAGAAGAAAAAGAAATAAAAGGAATGAAAGTTAAAAAGGAGGAGTATAAATTGCAAGCTTTTGCATATGACCTGGTATTTATATTAGAAGACCCATTGGAAACAGCACCCAAATTAATAGAAAAAATAGAAGAATATGAAAAAAGTAGCAGGTTTGAGAATAAACAAAGACAAAACAAAGATATCAACAAAGAATATGTTAGCAAGACGAAAGAAAGAGTTGGAAGAAATTTTTAAAATACAGGTCACGAACAAGGTTAAATACTTAGGGATTCATATTACACCAAGATGTAGTATGCTCTAGGAAGAAAACTATGTTAAACTCAAACAGTAGATTGCGACAGATTTGATGAAATGGGAAAAACTGCAACTATCTTTTTTTTTTTTTTAACAAACTTTATTCAGTTTTCACATTAAAAACAAAAATCTCTTTTTGGTGGACAACATATTTCC